>JAZGTJ010009725.1:0-19003 GCA_036877575.1 Botia almorhae
GACTGTTTGGTAACAGCATGTTTGACACATTATAAGGGGGAAGTGTGTTTATTCTGACGAGGGCCGGCTGAGGGACTTCAATACCCTCCAAATAAATTATTCAATGTGCACGGCCGTCTTTATCTACTTCATTCATTTCATTTCCTGAATAATGAAGTTAATTCTTTCTTTTGACGGCCGAGATGCTATTAAAGCGCAGATCGACTATACAATTGATTCTAAAAGGAAATCCAGTTCCTTGTGTGTTTACACTGACCAGCACACTTGAGGAGCAAACACTTTTACTGATGACACACGTGTGCAGTACACATGGAAACATAGACTGTCGTTTGTAAATGAGTGTGACTGCATTGCATTATGGGTATGCTTGAAATAGCAACAGAAAAATTTAATTACCAAGACAAGAAATGACCAAATGCTAACTGTACATCGCTTGCTAAATTAATTGACTGTTTTCAGTGTTTATATCGTAACATAAGAGTCTTATATATTCCACAAACTATTATTATTGTAGTAAGAGTGTATACCAGAGAGCAAACTAATATTGTTGTTTGTGCTTTATATTATCACCATCTGGAACACAAACATACTCCTAACATACACACACTCTCTCTCTCTCTCTCTCTCTCTCTCTCTATCGCTCTCGCTCTATTTCTACTTCCTCACAATCCGGACTCTCGGCGGGAATATCTCTGGCAGGATCAGAGGGATAGACAGACAATCCAGCGGTCGGATGAGTGTGTGAGTGAAAGTCCCACATCAGTGAGGAGGAGAGAGAGAACACGGTGTGTTAGCATTACCACAGCGGTTAAACAGATGGAGAGAGAGAGAGAGAGAGAGAGAGAGCTGCGGACCTAGTTAACAGGGAACGTTCACAGAACATTAACGAACATTCTTTATCAGTTCTGCCAAAGTTATCAAAAAACATTCCTGCAATAGTGTTGCAGAATTTAAATGCTGAAGAACGTTCTGCAGCCAAGAAATAACGTTAATACAACGTCTAAAAAACGTGGATCCTACAACATTTAAAATAACATTTTCACTTTTTGTTACGAAAGGAAACGTTACCAAAACATTCTCACAACCAAAAAGTGTTAGCTGGAGGAATTGCAGTGGTTAAAAAATACGCATCACAAATCAAGCGCAGCGGGCGGATTTGCTGACGTGGAATTTAATATACAGTTGTCAATTAACTGGAATGTGGAGACAGGAGACAACATGGCTCTTATTTTTCCGTATACGCTGGCCAACCTCAGGCTGTAATGAACCCACAGTAATTTAGAGACTGACAGCACAGTGTAAGCCAAGACCAGACAACACACATAACATACGAGCCGGCAAACACTCGCAATATGTCACACTCCACATGAAGTCTTGTGTTTAATTCAAACCGCACGACACCAACAAGACACAACGTCAACAGGCAGAGAGACAGGCTTGTTTTATTGGTGAACCGCTCCTAAATTACTTTAAAATTCTGTAGCTTTTTTAAAACGTTTCACTGACAGTGTAAGAATAACGTTAGCCAACATTCTGACAATGTCTCCTGTTACCTGAGTTATGTTTTAAGAAAGGAAATTAAGAAAGACCATCAGCTATATGTCACATTTGCGTGTGTCTGTTTAAGTATATTTTAATTACTACTTATTCACGTAACAGACACATAAAAAAAGGATATATTTTGTCAGTATATATGTTTCCTAGGATTCGAACCTGTGACTCCAGTATCTGAGCTACAATATGAAATGAATTCATATCATTTTCTACCATACTGTCAGTGAAAATATGAGATGAACTCAATTCTGTTCATTAATGAAACATCAAGAGAATGCGAGACATGATGTATGAGTAAACATTAAAACCAGCGTGTGAAACTGTGGGAATGTTTGAGGTCAGCCAAGGTAAAGTGTGTGTGTGTGTGTGTTTGATGAGATTTTAAGTGGTGTTCATTTCTCCTCACCGCGTCTCCCCCAGCTTCTTGTTCCTCTCTCATCATTCTGATATCAGCCTGTGGATCTCGCCGGATATTAAACAGACCGTGTTAAAAAAACACTTTTTTGTGCCCGTCCGGTTGCCGCAGTGACAGACACCTGAGGCCACAAATGTTCATGGGTCTACAAAACGCAGCAGGAGACAAAATGTCCCCGAAACAGACGGAAAAATTTCTTTAAACGTAAGCGATGGCAAATGTGTTATGTTAAAGTTTGAGCTTGTGTGAGTCATTATAGTTCAAAACAACAGAAAATGACGCCCACGAGAATATAAACGAATCTCACGACAGATTTGGAAATGAGGTTTTACTATATTAATATTAATTCATCATTAATGGAAAAGTATGAAGCCCACATGTTACTGTGACATCATCGTTGTGACCGCATACACACACACACACACATACACATACACACACACACACAGTGTTTTGCAGTTTTATAACTATTTGGTTTCACATTGAAATCTTTGAACAACAACAGAGAAAAACAACAGAATTTTCTCAGAAGAACACACAGGAAACTTCAGCAAAACTGTGTTGTGTAGGGACCGGAGTCTGCGCTTGTATTTTGTTTTGTCAGGAGCCCTGTGCAGTTTAGTTATGGCCCCTGATTCCAAAACATTACTCACAACCGCTTGTAGACTGTTAGTAATGACTTTTTTTTATCAAGTTTGTGTTGTTTGGCTCCGTGCTGGGAATACGTGTCTTGTGTGTTACTTCTCAGTAAGTCTCAGAACTGTGTTTGTCTAAACGGGTCTGTTTATCTCCACAGATATGTGTGTGTCCCGCTGTGTGATTTTATTCTGTAGGTCATTAATTTTGCAGCTGGTCTCATCTGCACGTTTAAAGATGTTCAAACTCATTAAAGGTTCATCGCAGCCTGTAAATATGAAAGACACCCACTGTTTTGTTTTGATCGTACCGGACGCCAGAGTAACAGTGGTACAAAGCAGTTAATGTTTTGTGCAGTGACCTTGAATTCGATGCACTGAATAAACTACATTTCCATATATATTTATTAATAAATGTAAACACAGCTGTAGTTTACGTACCGATTCATGGATACACCTGTAAAGAATATAATGCATTATTTAGGATTATAAACTATTATATTATAACATGATTAAATAGAATACATGTCATTCGTTATGGCCTTTTTTAACCTTAATTTGTACAGGCATAGCTGCTGTACAAATAGGCACGTATTGTCATTTATTATAAATATATATTAATAATGTTTACAGTAGTTTGTGGTTTGATGCAAACTGTTTATCTTTGAGTAGACCTTTGATAAACACTCTCATATTTGTTTCTGGGTATCTTAAAAATGCCGGCCAGGCTCTGTTGAGTTTGCTCAAGGGTGGAATTTGAGTCAGTGCTCGAAGGGGGACAAAATGATGAACGATTCGAACAGCGCCGAAAGTTATTGAAACAGGGTCACGTATTAACGGAACAAATTCACACCCTTTTTCAACGTCACCCTCTCTCACTCGCTCGCCCGCTCTCTCACAAGTGGTTCAAGCTCTCCGTCCCTGGTGAGAAGACCGTCTTAGCCATTTAAGGTTGTAAGAACGTTTCCATAAGTACCAAAAACGTTAAAAATGTTCATTGGAAAGTTCTGGGAACGTTAAAAATTGTTTTTGTCAGATGTTGTATTAACATTATTGCGTTCTTGTAAGAACAACCATTTTAAACATTTAAACTTTGTTTAATTTGTTAACTTTTTTAAACGTAAGAATAACGCTTTTGACACATATGATATATAACATTAGAACATTTCTACTAATGTTATCAGAACGTTTTCTGATAACGTAGAGAGAACCTTTAAAGACTGTTAGTGGTCCCTGAGGTGCGAGCGGTTGCTATGTTGTTGCTAGGGCTAGGGTGCCTGGACGGTTGCTAGGACGTTGCTAAGTGGCCAAAGTCCCCAAATGGAGTTGTTTATATATTTTGTGAGTATTTATTAGTGTGTCTTTGCTCACCAGGCTGTACTCACGGACAAAATGACATTCTGATCAGGGACCAAGATCTCAATTTCTCTCCTGTTGCTGGTTTTATTTCTCATACCTTGTTGTCCCATTCCATCATTACTGGAAACCTGATTGGCTGGGCTCTATTCCCACACCTCTGACTCTCTGTTATAAGCGGCTGTGATGAGGTAATCAGTGAGGGACAGCAGGATATGAGGTCATTAATCTGAGACGTTATCTGTGGATGGAGATTGATAACAGAGAAAATCCAAGATGGCGGCGCGCAGCACAGGTTGGCGCTGTCTGCTAGCAGCAAAGGATCTTGGGTAAAACTAGGATGTGTTCTGGAAAGAAAACCCTAAGAACTGAAAAACATTTATGATATAATGACATTTATGTAATAGTTACTTCTTTTAATAAAAGCACAAGAGGAAAGAGGAACGAGACTAACTGAGAACTGAATGAACTTTTAGTTCATTTACTGAAACTAAACTTTTCTCTGCTTTTCAAATCAATCTGGAATATCATTATAAATGGACTTAAGGTAGCAAAATATGTCCATGTTATGAACGTAGTGTCTCTCTCTCTCTCTCTCTCGTTTATAAGAGTGCTCCGTTCATTATTTATGAACGCCCCTGTGTATCTTCAAGGTCTTTTCTAATAAACATCGATTACATCCAACAACATACACGCAAAACACAAGAGAGTGAAACAAACAAGCCATCACCAGATGAACAGAGAAATGCTTATTTCTATTGGTGGCCAAATCAGGTACTTTAATGTGACTATTCAAAGCTACTATGAGCATATTAAGGTTTCAAAACAGCTCGACTGAGATTTGATTTAAGATCTGATGAAGGCAAGAGTCTTCAAACGGTCGTCATATCTCCTCGTACTGTGTTTGTGGGTATACAGGAGACCTAACGCAGCCATTTAGTATCCAATCTGGTGTGTATCAAAGTGAAATTTGTGTTTATAATAAGTGATTCTGACTTCCGGCTCTCCTTTGATCTGATTTTACGTGTCTCTTGATATTTACAGTGTGTGTTCGCTCATGGTCAACTGCTCCGTACACTTCTTCCATAAACGCATTTACTTTATATCTGGTGTAATTATTCATCGTTTCAAATTCTCAAAGCTTGTTTGGAAACGAAGGCGGTAATGAGATTTCAACAGAGCAGCTGAGACTGAGAAATAATCAAATCTTCATTAGCTTCCGCTATTTGTTCCGTCTTAAGTACGAAAAACTGAGATAAGAGACGTGTTAAGAACTGATAGGAGCCGAGATTTAATTTACGACTCATATAATCTGATTTTAACATCTTCATCCCGCGCTATTTTGTTTAATTATCAGGTTTGTGTTTTTCTTTAGAGAACACGATGCTAACATGATGAAATCTCCATGTTTAGGCTCGTTTCTCCTCAGAGAAAATACTGTTGCTCAAAACGACAGAAGCGAAGCTCACTTGCAGCTCCAAGAAACCTGCAGGAAACTAAAGGAGGAATGAAGCAATGAAACACATCTTCTGAAAGTCTGGAAAAGACAAAAGGGAGAAAAGGTGAGAAGAAATCTGAGAACATAAGCAAAATTTGAGAGTTTGTAGTTGTCATTTTTCTTTTCTTGGGGTCAGAATAAATAGAAACCAGCCATTTTCGCAACACACACAAACACACAGCTTTGTTTCTCTGACACTAATGCTGATCTCTTGTCAGTATCTAAAATGCCCACATACACAAATGCACCAACCGACAGCCCCCTCCTCTCAAGCCGAGGATTGTGGGTAATTCTGAGATCAGATTTGGTCAGCCGTGTCCCTCTGTTTTCTTTAAAGCTGAAGACGTGTCTGTTTTTTATTACGCCTGAAAGACTATTTGATGGGTTTTTAATACTTTTAAGGGTTCTAGGCTACAAATCATCAAAGAAGAAAAAGAAAAGTAGAGAGGACAAAAGAAACTGTCTGTCCTCAGAAACGGGGTCTCTGAACCTCGACCCCAGCTACAGCCACACACACAATGTTTCTTTAACGCTATATACCATATTTCAAAAACGATATTCTTAAGTTGTTAGTGGAGTGTTTTAAAAATGTAAAACAAAGTTTGAATAACATTCTCAAAACCAAGAAATAACTTTAATATAACGTTTTAAAAACTGGAGGTTTTGAACATTCCTAGAACTTTTTCAATGTTAGGAAAACGTTTTAACAACCAGCGACTCCAGAGACGCTGTTACTGTTACAGTATGACCCCGACCAATCTGACTAACACCAGAACAATAAAACTCAGCCGAACAGAAAAACTTTTGTTCTAAATAAACGCCAAAGCCTCTGAGGAAACCATTTATAAAGCTGTCAGCAATCTCCCCCAGCAAGCCTTCAACCCCGAGATGAGAACCTTACAGAAACAGTTCTGATACTAAAACATGAAGAGCAGAACCCAGATAGAGGTCACACATGCTGAAGAGTGTGTGTGAGACCGTGAATCTGTTACATATTTTCACACCTTCACAATGTGTTCGCAATTGGAAGCGTGAATTTAAATTGCACACCTCCGAACGCAGCGTATATTCTTAGCGCACGATTGTTTTTGAAGAGTTCGGCGCATAGAAACAGAGAAAAAATGACTTCTGTTAAAAATGTGTGTGATACAATATTAGTGCATTTACATACGAGCCTTAGAAGAGATGCTGGTACGCGAGCTCCATCGCATAGCAACCACACAGATCACCCTAGCAACCGCTTAACAACAGTCCGGCAAACACACCCGATGTCGTAGATTCACAGTGATGACCAGCACAGGCAAACATTGTTAGTTTTAAAATGCCAAAATCTAGTTTGTAACCGTGTTACTTTCCAGTAGAAAACAGCACGACAGTACGACTGACCTTTTGCTCAGAGGTCAAATGGCTACTAAACACCTGGTAGATTCACGTAAGATCAGCCACATCTTGACCGGTCCCAAAACATAACAGCGTATCTGTTTGTCAAGCAAGCTGTAAACAAACACTTCTCACTCACAGTGATACCACAGTTATAGCAGACATAGAGAGGCATAATAAATTAGAAGAAGAGCCACTCGTGGAAACCAAAAACATCATTTCAGCACAACAGCGTCTCATCTCCAGCGCTCCTGTGGGTGTCCTTGAACAGCAACATGGATGAAGTGAAATTGGTTGTGACTGGAGTACCAGGCCGTGTTTTGCCTCTCCGTGAGACAGATCATTTTCCAGTGTTATTTCGAACCTTCAGCTGCGCTTCTTTGCGAAGTGACGCGGCAGCATGCAGTGTAGGAAGAGATGTATCGATGTTTAGGAGAAGAGTACAAATAGGGTAAAACAGATAATGCTTGTTTTCCGGCGTGGGATGCTGATAGCAAGGGAAAGGAGATTTGCCTGCTCGGGGTGCGATAAGCACCAAAGTTTTGCAAAACAAGTTCCGTTATTTACGAAAGGTGGATTGTTATTATGGATTATTGTGGGTATGTGCTTATTGTACAGCAGAAAGACAGTTTATTTACTTTTTTTACTGCAGGCCCAGCTCTCCGGCAGACCCCTCATCGCCCACTTCTAAATACCAACCAATGAAGTGTCTGGACCCACACACAGATTCTTACTGGATGTGGTGAGTTTCAAGGAACCTGCTGGAGAACCGGGTAAACAGAGGAAAAACAATCAACTGGCTACTGTTAAACAAACACATGACCCGGTTTAGCTCGTCTGATCTTGTATACCGAGTATTCTTTACGTTCCTTGGAACGCCCTTGATACACGATAAGGTTAAAGGTGGAAGGAAATACCGGGCCGTAAGTAATACTCCAATTAAAATCACTTCCGTTCCTGCGTCCCCATGAGTGAGGGCAGGAGGTAATGCAGGACGACCCCTTCACAGGCTTCTGTAGGTTCGACGGGGACATCTGTTCTCACTGCTGGGTGTTGACGCTCATGGGCTTCCTTATACAGACGCACACACGTATGCATGCGTATTATTCTTTAAGCACACACACACTGTTCTCATCAGGGTGGTCAGAGTGGGCCGGTGTGTGTTAGAAATATTTGCAGGTGGGCTAATTCTTCTTCTCCTGTCATGTTTCCAACGGAGCGTGCAGAACCAACCCCAATATAATCCCCTCAACACAGCCGGTCTGTATTTAATTTTGCTTCTCATATCGTGTGCATCCACGCAGCTCCAGGAAAGCATCTCCCGATGCTTCCGAGACCTTCTGCGGGTTCTTTCCATTTAAACAACACAGGGAAAACACTCTGGAACATCAGCAGGTCCTTACAGGTGCTCCAGACGATAGCCAGGTGACAGGGTGTACATATACAAACACATACATGAACAGAAACACGTGCTGTCAGCTTACAAAGAGGTCGAATTGATCATGTACATCAGATCAGTGAGACTGTACACACAGCCGTACAGACATAAACAATCAATCACTGACTGACTGATGCTCACAATGATTGTTGCTGCATCTATATAATCAGAGAAATGTCTGCCTGCATTACACACACACACACACACACACACACACACTGCAACACATGCTTCTGTTTAAATGAGGTAATATTGGATTTTCCTACCACCTGTTAGCGCAGCCCCAATGCAAGCGAACAGGCAACACTTACTGACAGCTGCCACGGTCTGTTTGGGATTCACGCTCATATTTAATAACAGGTGACTCCCCAATCGTGCTGTTATGCAACAGTCTACAGCAGTGACTCGCATTCGACCTGCATCAACGAATAACTAGTCGAGCCTTTTTAATTCTCATGACAGCACTGTGATTAATATCTGTTGCAGCTGACAGACAAAAGACTGTTACTACATGTCATGCCATAAGCGCGAGTGTGACATCATATACGTGAGTCCGATGTCATCAATGTGAGTATGACGTCATCAATGTGAGCGCGCCATCGTGCGTGTGAGTGTGATGTCATCAATGTGAGTGTGACATCATCAATGCGAGCGTGTGAGTGTGATGTCATCGGCACGATGGTGATGTCATACACACGTTTCACAAACTGCTGGCTCATACCACCACAGAACTCACTCCTGGCAGCTGGTCTGGCTCAAAGATTCAACTCACATTCTACCAGGTGTCCAGTCCTGTGCCCTTATTCTGGGGAGGATAGCTAGACTGGTCATACTCGCACCCTACACCAAAACCATCACCCAGAAACATACACACACCCTTCACTCCAGAAATATTGTGGACACAAAACTGTTTTACTGTCGTTATTTATTTATGCTTTAGTTCATTGTCAATGAAGCCGTCGCTTATCATATTGCGTCCAGTTTTGCTAGAACTTTGTAATGATGCAACACTGACCCCTACATGAAGTGTTTAGTATAGCAGTCCACTGTGAGTGATCAGTGCTTAAACTGTTAAAGCTGCAGTCCGTAACTTTTTGAGTTAAAGAAACAACACAAATCAGTTAATAAATCAATAAATAATAGATCAGTGTTAATACAATCTCCTTATCTCACCCTGATTCACAACTGTAAGTTTATGATGATGATTTATAATTTGAGCTGTCGGTCTGAATTCGCAGGAAATCTCTGTTTGTAAACAGATGGAAGAAAATCCGGTGGTACTGTATCACATGTGCTGGTTCTGTATCACATGTGCGGGTACTGTGTCACATGTGCTGGTACTGTATCACATGTGCGGGTACTGTAGATGACGCAGCGTTTGTAGTTTGTTCTTACAGCAATCGTGTAGATTTTAAACTTCTCATTCACATTAGGAAAATAACTACACCAGTAACCTGCAGTTTTATTTCTCAAACAGAGATGGCGACAGAGACAAAAGTTATTGCAGGTTTAAAACATTATATGCGTTTGTATGCCTCGTATAAATGTGTGTCTTTTTCCGAGAGGTTTTTCCGAGATAAATGTGTTTTATAAATAAAAACATACATTCTAAATTTTGTTAAATACATTTTATCAATAAACAGGTCACTTATGCTTTGTGTGTTCACAATTTTATTGAGCTAGTTTCCAACATTTCCACATTTCCAAACATGAATTCAAACCAAACTTTACATCCGTTTAACTTCTGTTTGTCTTTTGTCAGCTGGGCAGCAATGGGCCAGTTATTCATATGCAATATGGATTTCATCTGTCGAAGTAACACAGGCTACCAAACGTACAAACTGTCACAGTTTAATTCAGTTTAATGGTGAATATAATACTAGATGAATGAGCGATTCACACAGAAAATTATTTGCCGTGTGTTTCATTAATAGCCTCGATGGCTTTCTATGAAAATACATTTAACTTTGACTGTAAGCTTGAGTTACAACTGCTACAGAAGAAGCCAAATTTCATATACGATAAACGAGAATATTTTCAAACTCATCTGCTTGTAATAGGCTGGTAATATCATCCATATTTCCAACAATCCGAATTCTGGAATTAATTGGCAACAACATTATTTATGGATGATCGTTAACATCAAACGACGCTCGTGGATA
This sequence comes from Botia almorhae, assembly GCA_036877575.1. Lineage (NCBI taxonomy): Eukaryota > Metazoa > Chordata > Actinopteri > Cypriniformes > Botiidae > Botia > Botia almorhae. Next base: position 10,439 of record JAZGTJ010009725.1, read on the forward strand.
TTTTTTGATTCATGGCTTTTTTGGTTCATGGTCTTTTTAACAGCGAAGTGTGATTTGTCGAAGGCCTCAGAACGAGTCGATGCCGCCTGAAGCTAATCAGAAACACATTTCAGTACAATCAGATCTGATCTGCGTGTCACTCCATTAATACTGGGAATGTTCTAGAAAACAAACTTCAGGCAAAGCCAAAGAAACATGATTCATAATTATCAATTTGTTTTAGGTACATATTGAATATTCAAACAAATGAAACCAATCGAAAACAAGTCGATGTGCATTCTGGACGAACAAGACCACAATTCTAACTTGATACGAACAACAAACCAAATTAAAGTCATTTATTAAGCTACGGAAATCACATTGTTTAATGCGAGTTTTTAAAGTGCCGAATTCGAATTATTCGTCTTCGTGGTGTTCGAAAAACTCATGGCAACAGATGGTAACCATGGTGACGAAGGTCATGAACTCCTGGAAGTCGCATTCCGAGTCGCCATCAGCGTCCAAACTTTCCATCAGACTGTCCATTGTCGCTTGATCTTTAACATGCTGGATGAGAGAGAGAGAGAGAGAGAGAATTAACGTTATAGTTTTTTAATCTTACGACAATTTGCTATGAGTCAAAAAACTCGAACTTTAAAACAAAACGTTTGGCTTAAAAGTTTCATCTCACCTCGGTGAGAGAGGGAAACTCATGGGAGAGCAGGTCTTTCAGTTCACTCTTTTTTAATTTATATTTGTCACCTTCCTTGGATGAGTATTTATGGAAGATTTCGATGATGGTTCCCAGGCAGTTTTCCAGGTCTGACATCTTTATTTGCCGTTTCGCTTTATCTGGAATATTTACAGCCAGTATTACAGTTTGCTCGAGTTGACGCAATGAGACAGTAAAATGTTTGGAAAACTTTTAAGCTGTTTAACTGTTTAACTTCCACGTTCCTGTCGTGGTGAAGTTCTGGAGCTAGTTTCTGGAGTGTTCATTAAGTTTCTCTCACACTTTAGCACAAAAATGTCAAGTCATTGCGCGCTAGTTTTGCAATATCGGTTCAGAAATCAGTCTGTATTTAAAAAGATGGAAAGCTGCGTAATAATAAAAGTATTAAAAAACAATGATTATAAACATAAAGACTTACCAGCAGAGAGAGATTCAGGGGCGATTGAGGACAGTGCGAGAAGACGCGACATTTATAGGTCTGCAAGGGAGGGGGACGGTTGCTCTGATATTCTGAGCTGTCAATTATCAGAACTGACCAATCAGATTCTGAACCTGTTCTCACTCCACCACAAACACACACACACACACTTAAAAAGAGATACAATAAAGTGAATAGGAACACACACACAAAACCCTTGCGTGCCCACATTTATGGTACAAAGCTGTAATTATTGTATATTTCAACAACTTTTTAATTTTTTCAGTATGTTTTTAACTGTCTTTGTTGCTGTCAGGTTTTGTAGACTCTGTAAATGTCGTATTTGTGCTTTACGATGTTTTTTGGAACTTTGAACTTCTTAATGTCATGTAGCTTTAAGTCTTTACCGAACGAAACAAACATGGCAGACTCGTTCGTCTGTAGTACACCTTCCATACGTTCCGTCTCTCCTCCAGCGTTAGGCCATAAGGATATGTCCCCACCCTGTTTGTTTTCCTGCTCTCCTTTTGATCTTTTCTGGAAGTGCTGTTGCCCATAAGCACACACAAGTGTTTTGTTGTCGGGCATCTCTGTGGACGACAATACTGTGTTAGAGGAAGTGAGTGGTTTGGCATGTTAATTAGCTGCGGCTTTTCTGTTCCAGTATTGGCCAGACGTGTGTTCAGAACACCAGTGGACTGTTAAACAGATCTGACACACACACACAGTTCCCTGAAATAAGATACAGTCTCTGCATTACATTCTCAAAGTTCATGACCCCACAGGATTAAAATCAAACCGTTTTCACAGACAAATTTTTTTTGTGTTTGTCTCCTTCAGCAAGATGTTTATTGTTTGTCCCAATACAAAATAGCTTGTTTAATATGAAAATATCTCCAAAAAACTGTAATCGCAGGAATAATACGTAATATTATGAAAATTAGTTCGTTAATGTTTCAAAACCTGTCCATTTTGGCACGTCTGATTTGTGTAAAGTTTACCATGCGACAGATGAATTCCTGGCCAGAATATATAGCAGAACGAGCATGGACAGACTTTAAAAGACATGATTGTTTTTTGTATAAGTGTATAGGCCTGTATTTGTTTGAAAAATCATAAGCCTAGAGGTATAGTGCTTCCCTAACTGTACATAATTATGTACATAATGTAGTGTTTACGTATTTTTCCTGCTATCTGCTGTGAAGTTTTACACCTTACAAAGGAGGCAAAGAGGCAAACAGAAGTTTTACAAACAAGAAAGCGTAAAGGAACGGAGTCACATGATCCCAGCTCGCCTCATCTTACTCCTCTCTGCCGTTTGTCCGGCGCGCCGCTCGTTTGCCGATTGTCGGACAGATTTTTTTCCGCCGTGATAAATGTGTCTTTGTGCCCTCGTATTTGCAGCACAATCAAACTGTTGTTGACACCAAACACTGCGTCTTGTGTGGGGCCCGGCAGCCCTCCTGTGGGGTCAGATGGTTTAACGGCCAGTGAACAGATCAATAACTCATCTCTCCATCCTGGTGTGCTGATTCGTTCAGCAAATCGCCATCCGAGAGCCGTTTGTGATGGACAACCTCATATGACCGTTCAATCATGAGCCCCGTTGTTCTGCTGTGATAAATCAATGATCTTGATTCAGTCTATGATAATGTGTGTGTGTGTACATGGACCAGTGTAACCAGTAAAATCCATCAGAGTGAGGACAAAGAAAGGAAAGAGAGGAGTTTGTGGTTGGTTAGGACTTAGTTTAAGGTTAAGGTCAGAATTAGGATAAGTTAAGGTTAGGTTTGGGGTAAGAGTTAGACAGTTAGTTGGGATGGTTAAGGTTAGGGTAAGGTAGAGGTTCTGTTGTATCAATGTCCTCACAAAGACAGCTGTACAAACGTGTGTGTGTGTGTGTGTGTGTGTTTTAATTCTATGAGCAGTAAAAGTTGTTTGTTTTGATATTTAACGGGAATGTTGCAATTGACCAATCACAAATCTGCACCATAACCAGAATTAGCTTAATAAAGTCAATGGGGCATCCAAACTATAGTATAAAAACAAATATGTGTGTGTGTTTGTTCTGGTCTGACTGTAAATAATCGCCTCTGTACAACACAGCAGAATAAAATGAGGTTTTTTTTTGGCGTGAATAAAACTCTTTCTCCCTGTCATTGTATCAGCCGTATGATTGACTGCCCGGTGCATTCTGGGATACTGGTGGTGTCCTCACAGAGAACTCATTCAGCGGTCCAGCCACGCTGAAGGTCACATGTTCTCATTGACTGCTGTTTACTTTCAGCTGCGTGTAATGCTGAATACTGACAGTCTAAAATTAGGTTTTGGTTAATTAAACCAGATCATCAAACATCGATTGGAAATATGAAAACTAAAGTCATTTTTCTGTAATATTAAACAGTTAAAGATAACGTTTTTAAGAATATCAACCCGCCAATACTACTTATAATAGTCTCTGCATATTGAGATGGTCAGAGTCTTACACAATTACATCAGCGCTGTTCACTGAATAACCTTCTGGACCTTTGAGGAATGACATCATTTATTTGGCCGTGTTAACTGTCTGTTTGCACTGCGTGTGTTTTGGTGCTGGTGAACTTTTCCTCGCCTACAAATCCACCGGCGACATTAAGCGCCCTTCCTGCGGCTTCGGCTGTTGCCATGGAGATCACCCGTTGCCGTGCTCCGGTGGCGCTCGGCTCTCGCCTCTCGCTGCGCCAGGACGCGGAGTCGTCGCCCGGCAACCCGGATCAAACTCCTCTTCACAGGAGTACAAACAGCACCGCTTGACATTTGCAGGAGCCGGTTCACGGTTCAAATGTACCATCGTTTGCGACAGCACGGGGGCGCTGCTGCTATTGTGCTGTATATGACTGACATACCTGGTGTATTCAAAACACTTTTCAAATGGCTTTAAAAATGTTACACATCTTTCAACTATCTGATAATTTGATACATGTCCATTTAGCAATAATCTGTAGCTGTGTAGTTCACGTAGACATAATTAGACATAATAAACGCATCTAAATATGTTTCGTTTTGCGCTAAGCCTCGTTTATTTTTAACCTCTCATCTGTTATGTGCTTCTTAACCACCAGGTGGCGGGCTTGTATTGTAATAAAATCCACTTAGTCACAGTTAAATGCAGATAAACAGCAAGGCTTGGTCTCTATACAGGTGTGTAACCTAACCTGCATGTCATCCTACCGTCTGTTCTGTCTGGGAGGAAAGTACCCATAAGCCACTTAGCCCAGTTAAGTGGCTGTGTTACATACACGGTAACATACGTCTCCTTATCAAGGTCCTAGAACAATTGAAATAGCATTTCAATAGCATTAAACATTTTGTTAACCTTTTAACATAACGGAAATATTAGGGAAACGTTCTTACAGTCTAAAATTGTTAGCTGGGTTAAGGGTTTATTTTTATCAGATTAAAAAGGTGTTTATTAAGAACTGTACTTCTGTCGTGAAAAATTCGGCTCCAGAATGAATCTGCAGTATCATGTCATTGTGTTACAGTGTCGGGCTGGTAAATACGACCTCATCTGATCATTCGAGTGCCCTTGAAATCGCAATATTTCCAGCTGTGCCTGAAGGCCACGTTTGACATTAGGGGTATTTTGAAAAGCAGGTACGGTGCAATAAAATATGAGACCAGATAAATAACATCACATTCCTGCTGTATTCTCCCGCGTAACTGAAGCTTTTAATATTCGGAGTGTTGCAGGTTCGATGGTCAGCACAATAGCTTGATCAATATCTGGCATCCAGTGCTACCTAGAGAAGCGAGGTTTTATCTGGAGTGTGGAATTGGTTTGGCTGGAAATCAAGGGTCATATTTTGGAAGCAGTCATTAGCTTGGTCAGTATATCACTGTGTGACAGATACACCCCCCCCCCTCCATCCCATAATTACAACCGGAAACGAGGCTAAACGTAAACTTCCTACAGATTAACTGATTAGTTTCAACGTCCAACGGCGCAAACAAACACACATATGCACACGGTCACCTTCACCTGTATTTAAAGGGACAGTGTATAATGTTTTCAGAAACTCCGCCCAGTTGAACAAATCCAGGACACATAAGCTGATAATGAACAAACAGATAACAGTTTCATTAATTATTCAGGAGGAGAGACATTTTAAAGCATATGATTGGATGAAATGAGTGAGTGCGAGATGAGTCATCAGTCTGTAAACTTTTATTGTATATATATCTGCTGAAGGTTACTTTTTATCAATACTTGTTGTTATCATTAAAAGAATGGTTATTAATTTTTATTTACAATGCTGCACGTAACAGTTTCGCGAAGCAAATTCCAAAACTGAGACACTGTTTTCTTCTGCTGACGCAGGCTAAAATGTAAATCAAGCTGTGATATATTTTGAGCTTTAACCCTCGCAGACATGGTCTCATTTTCATCCTGTAGTAAACAAGCTTAGCACACAACACAGGAACTGTAATTAAGCTGGATTAGGTGGATTATACAGCCCTTGTGATGAACTGCTGCATTTTGGCACCTAAAAACAGTTCAGCCTGGCCTCACCTTACTGTGTCAACACACACATACATTTGCAAGCCTTCATACATTTATATACAGATATACACATCTCACAGTCAGGCTATGAATTTAATATATCACACAAAAATGCACGCAAACAGAGACACAAACCCACACTCACAAAACAAACTGGTGTGTCCTCACCCCGCGTCTGGGTCACGGTTAGTGCAGATATCAGCTGTTCTGTCTGGTAATCTGTGGGGACAGGAACAGACAATCCAGGACAGCAGGCTGTTTGTTCTCAGGGTCAGAGGATTGAACTGAGACAAGCTCTTTAACCAGCGTCACCAGTACTGCTCTGTCTCTCAGCTCAACTGCAGCCCAAACCCGGAACGTTCTCACAACATTGGCGAACTTTCTTTAAAACTTTCTTTAAAAGTTCCCAAACAGACTTCCTGTTCTTTAGCATTATTAATAGGTAGTGCACTGACTGTATAGCCAATGATTTAACTGTATAACCTGCTCTCTCACTTTTCTTGACTCTGTAAGTGCAGTGCTGGATGACAAGGGTGTAATTCAGCAGTTATGTTTATTTAATGGCCGATGATAAGAGGGTAAAATGCCAGTCATGGTCTCTGGTTCACTGAAGTTCCTTGTGGATTTCATCCAACTGCATAATCGCTTTCTTGAGCCTAACTGAAGTTGCATTTGCCTTACGAGACAAACCCACAAATGAGCGTACCCAGTCAACAGGGAACGTGCTCAGAACGTTGGCCGACGTTCTCTAAAAGTTATCAAAACATTTTTTGCAGTTATGTTACTAGGATGTTTTTTTATAACGGTTTATATCATATCAAAAATGTTATAACGTTAGCGGGGTATTCAAAAACGCATGTTTTAATTGAACTTTTCACATCTACAAATGTTAACACGCTTATTTTTAACCCTGGGTTAATGTAACCCTGGGTTATCTTGTTTTATGTTTCACACAGTTCGGTTTGTCCTGGGTTAATAATTAAGAAAGAGAAACGTCCAAAAAACTATGTGTAGTGATATTGTCTAATAAGTTTGTGACAAAAAACCATTGTTGCAACGTTTCTTGAACAGAATGTTTTTGTTTTATTTACAGACATTTTATCTGTTCAGATACCAGCACAAAAGATAACACAAATAACGGAAGTGATAAAGATGTGCTGAAATAAACACAAGACGTATTATAAGTCATCATGAGTTTTTTCATTGGGATTCATGTCAGCGTGTCACTTCCTGTCTGTCTGTGTGACAAAGAGGCGGGAAAATAAAGCAGCGCAACCTTAGATGATTGGCCTTTAATCTCTGATTCAACACGGACACACGCACATGTCCCTCAGTGGCACTTTATGAGTGTGATGTAACAGAACCAGGTGGCCGTTTGTGTCTTTGTGTGGACGGAAGCTGCAGCTGCAGACGGGCCGAAATAAACCAAAACAAGAGGCTGAAAACCAGTTGGGTCTCTGCAGACCAGTGGTTCTCCAAACCTGCAGGTGTTGTGAGGAGGGGTGGGGAGGCTCGCGACAGACCGGTGCCTCATCCTCTGTCAGACGGGGGCTGTCAGAAATGGCCTGTTTCATCTGGTCACACTGGTCATGGATTATGGATGTTACCGTGGCAACTGGAGAGCACGGGATACTGTAGGACTCTCTCTTCCTGCATATGGGGATGTTAAGAGTGATTCTGTAAGGGCTCTTCTAAGCACTGAAGCTCCTTGGCCATTTCACTCCATCAAAGAGCTGTTAAATAGAGAGAGAGAGTTTCTTGTGAAATAACCCAGTTAAACTCTTTTAATGGGAGATTATCTGTCTTCAGATTAATGCTCTGCTATTATACTATTAAAAACACACTGAATGAGCCACTGAACGCTTGAATGACTTTTTAATCACAGCGTGCGGATTTGCTAGCGCATCTATTTTATTTTCTTCTCTGCGCTAGCCGTGCGTACAGTAAACAGAATTAGTCAGTTATACTAAACGCTTCACTGTTCACTAATAGCACGAAACTGGCCACAAGCTATTTACAGCTTTGAATAAGATCCAAAAAGAAATGATACTGCTCACAGTTTATGCTAGCGGTCAGTGTTAGCGACACTGTCAAGCTACGACATTTTTAACATTTAAAATAGTTAAACAGACAAAACGACTCTGTTGAGAAACAAGAAGCTAGCTACAATGAGTTACAAAATTCACAATAAGTTACTGGCACAATCTCGAAAAATACTCGAAAAATATTAAAGTGAAAAAACTCTGTTTTCTGTGATTTGGCGTGTTTGTGTGCGTTCTGCCAGAGAGCGAGTGTCGCAAGAAAAGCAATTCATTTGGCTTCAGTATAAGCAGTGTTTCTGCTGAGTGTTACGAGCCCCTGAAGCTTTCGAAATGTCAGCACACATCACAAAAGCAAAAGGAGGACAGAAAAGCATCTATGTTTTCCCACGGTTTCCCCATGAACGTATGATATCAAATCTGATAACGTGAGATCGGTTCTGCAGATCTGTGATGTCATGAGAATCAAATACTGACTCTGATTCTAAAGAACCACAGAACTTATAATACACTGGAAAATATGTTTTATTAATGACATCTAAATGTGATGTCATATCTGCCCGGTGATCTTGGCGGGTTCGACTGTCAATCAAATATTTCCCAGGACAGCTGTAAACAATGACATTTTAAGACACGATGGGATTGGGTCGTTTCCTGATGTCATGTCGAGAGTCGCGGCCGCTGGAACGGGTCTCATCAGAAATATGTGAAGGAAATGAAATGGCAGGAAGTCAAACCAATAAATCAATGTGTCGGTTTCTCAGCTCCCATAATGCATTGCAGCTAAATAGGCGTTTTTTTACTCTGAAGTACTTTGAAGTCTGAATGTGTTCCAAAACCTACAGTCTACAGT
>JAZGTJ010009726.1:0-19000 GCA_036877575.1 Botia almorhae
TAAGATGGCTCTAGAGTCTTACTCTGGATATTTCTTTCTATTTATTGTTTTGTGACGCTACTCTGAGTGCTCCATAAACAAACAAACAAATGTGTCATATGAATTGATGCCATCTCTATTACATCATTCCTGATTCTGGATATCATGAATTCAGGCATATATATGTGGTTTTAGTGTGGGCTTCCACAAAAGTGACGAGTATTACAAACTTTTGATGCATCATTTGGCTTGATTTTATGATAACATGCTCCTATTAAATGTTAAATGTTATTAGCCTTTTGATGTATTGTACATGAAAGTGCTCACGTAAGTTCCACGTTAACTCCTGTATATTACCAGAGACGCACCGTACACTTGGAGCAACCTAATTTTAGCTATGTCCAAACAAAATAATCATTGAAAAAATAATGTAAAAAAATGTAGTTTCCCCTGTAAAATTGGCAGCCCCGTTTTGCCACATATAAAATTGGTTGTGTGTAATACGCAGGTGTAATGTATAACCCTCAGGTACAAAATTATAAATGTTTACATTTTTTGCCACCGGCTACAGCATCTAAATTATTTGTAATTTAGCACTTGAAAAAAAATAAAGCTATTTAATCTTAACATGGTTGATGTTTTTTCTTTACTTGTATGAACAATGTGGCTTGAATTATTAATTTAAATATAAATATTTTTTGGGCTATAAATGTCATTTATTGGCTGGTAATGTTTACGGGCGGACGTTTATGTAACTTCCGGCTTGACTTCCGCCCGTACGGTCAAATGTGAGCCGTGAACCCGTTTGAAAATGGACGGAGTCGAAGCTCCACCAAACGTCCTGGCGGAAAGTAAAGCAGGATATATTTTGAGCAATGTTGCCGAAGTCGTGGAGAGGATTTTATCGTTTGTGCCGACTAAACCTCTCTTCCGGATTGCAAGGTAAAATATTCTAGCTGATTGCAGGCATTTTAGCCTGTTAGCTTTGAGCTAACCGTAAATCATAATGTAGTCCACTACAGGTTAACCGTATTACGAAAACTGAATTAACTAATAAGACAAAGTTTAGTAATTGAGTAAATAGATCTGGGATGGTCCCTGGCTACGTTTTGTCTTCTAAAACTAGATCCGCCAAAGCTCATCGTTTGTTTCAGTTCACCAGAGTTAAACAATTGTGATTTAATTTCTAATAAGCGCCACGTATCATTTAATGCAATAAAATGGTGAGAGGTATAAAGACTGACAAGTTTCTGGTGATGTAGGTGATGCATTAATAATAATGGTTTTTAAAATACATTGAGCTATATGTCTGTCTATATATTCTATATGTGCATCCTATTTGTGCTTTCCTGTAGCTCAGTGGTTAGAGCATGGTGTTAACAACGCCAAGGCCATGGGTTCGATCCCAGGGATTGCACATACTCAATGTATAGTGATCAATGTGTAGTATAATGCAATGTAAGTCTGCCAAATATGTAAATGTAATGTAAATGCATCGCGTTAGCAGCGCAACGGTTGTGGTTTTATTCCCAGAGAACGCGCATACTGATCAACTGTGTTATCTGAATGCACTGTAAGTCACTCTGGATAGAAGCGTCTGCCAAATGCATACATGTAAATAATCTATACAGTCACATACGTCACTAGTGATGCTGTTGTCATGACGACGCTACCTCCTCGTTATAGGTGATTTAACTGCACTCTCAGCAGTCGATAGATTTATGTTCTCGTCAGTGTATTAGTTGTTCTGTGTGTCGTAATAAAGTTTTATTCATGTGTTGGAATAGCAATAAAGTTTTATTCATGTGTTGGAATAGCAATAAAGTTTTATTTATGTGTTGGAATAGCAATAAAGTTTTATTTATGTGTTGAAATAGCAAACGGTCTATTCTATAAAATGCCACAGTGGCACTTACAAAAGTCGTTATTTCTGTAGTGTTTGCAGGTTGTGGAGGAACTGTGCACGCCGAATTTTGAGAACCCAGCAGAGACTGACCTGGCTGTCAGCCTCTGGCTCATCCATATACGAGGAACATGTTTTGCTCAGAACAATGGCCGAGGATCTGGAGGTCTGGTGACTTAGCATTTGCTACCTTTTATGTGGCTTAGTATATCAGCTTGGCGTGCACCGTTATACTTATTATACTCCATTATATTTGTTTTCATTTGTCAACAATATTTTTAAATGTTTGCCATGTTCCTGCAGAATATCTATCTGCTGCCTCAGACAGCTCTTTTAATGGTAGACGGGGAAAACTTTAATGGGCCTGTTAATTACAGACACAAAAAGGGTAAGATGGTTGTATTTCTTACTGCTGGGAAAGAAAAACAGCTGATGATGATCAAGACATTTATCTTGGTCCTTCATCCTGTGCTGCAGCCAGGAAGTGTGAGGATGCAGGAGAGTCAGATCCTGTGGAGAAGCTCAGACGCTTGTTGCCCAGCAGTTGTGACATAGTAGGCATTGTGGCACCAGGAATTGTGGGTAAGATCAACTGTCAAACACCTTTTCTTTCTTCTGCTACCACTTTGTTGGATGGACTTGTGACAAATGCTAAAGCTAAAATCTGTAACCTTTGGGTTAAAAATGAACAAAAATCAGTTATTGTGCAAGTACGTGACAGATTCGCAACAGTAAACTTAAAATAATGATTTATAATTTGAGCTATCCGTCTGATTTCACAGCATTTGTCAGTCTGTCTTTATTTGTCTTGCATAAAGAAATTAAGTAACTTGCAACTTCGTTGCAAACAGATGGTGGTAGATTAATTACGGATTCCATCTTCAAAATATTTACTGGGGGACTGTTCTTACACTGTGTGCCATAGTGACCCCTAGTGGTTCGCCTAGCAGCCCCCCGCAGGAGTACGAGGAAGGTGAAGCTGGCTTTAGCCTGCTTTTTCCTGCAATGGATGGGGTCAGCATACGGCGTTTTCATTTCTGCAAAAAGAGCCTCAATGAAACCTCAATGGAGGAAGCAGGTGACATATACAGTATTACTCATACATTTCACAGGAATGTTGAAGTAGTAACGCAAGCCATCTGTAGAAAGCTTTTCTGTGTTTTAACAGCTTTTTCTGTGTTTGAATGCAACTTAACTAGGTTATGATTAGTTGCATTGTTTATTTCACTGAGATGGTCAGCATTTAAAGTAATTATGTGGTCATTAAAGTTGATGTATGGGAAGTCATATCATAACGTGCTGCATCTGATTCTCAGGGTTGATTAATAATCCTGATCTAAAGGTGGTGTTGATGTTCGACTATGAAACTTATAAACCTGGAGGCGGGCGCTTTCTAAACAAGCTACTGGAGCCCCTTTCCCAAAGTAATGTGCTTATTGCCGGAGGACAAGTGGAAAGGGTCTTTACCAGTGACGCAAACTGGTGAGTGAAGAAAGTTCTCGGTAAACTCTGACTGGTCAAGTTAGTTCCTGTTGTTTTTGGGGAAGTTTATTTTTATAGATGTTCCACTTCTGTTCTCTCTATTTAATTACATGTTTGTACATGTTTTCCAATCACTGGATGGCAACCGTGAGAAAATGTCCCTTTGTATTCTCTTTGCAGCTGTTCTCCTGGTTCCTTCGGGGCAATGGGATTTGCCTTTAGCGGTTCTAAGATCCAGGCTGCCTCAGTACTGGTGGAGCAGGATGTAAGCAGCCCCAAAGCAGCCGAGGAGACCATCCAACGGCTAAAGGCTGCCAATATCCCTGAGAAAAACACCATTGGCTTTATGTTTGCCTGCGTGGGGCGGGGCCACAACACTTACAATAACCAGCGCAACGTGGAGGCCGACGCCTTCCGCAAGGTCTTCTCCAACATTCCGCTCTTGGGATTCTTTGGAAATGGCGAGATCGGCTGCGACCGTATCGTCAAAGAAAACTACACGTTGAGCGAGACGGATGCTGATGGATTACAGCACTCTTTTACCACAGTCATGAGTCTGGTGCATTTTGGCTGATGTGCACAGACAGGGATGCACTGTAAGGGACCTGGCAGACTGCAGTGTTAGGAGGGCAGACTTTAAAAAAAAAAGTCTCATTCAGTCTTTTCATACAAAATGATGTCATTTTTTACATGACATTTACAGTTTACAAGACTGCCATGTAAAAGCATCTGCCTAAACTAAAAATAACTTGTAAACATGGGAATGTCATTTCCAGTGTCGAAGGCTTTAAAAAAGAACAATTCGAAGAGCTTGGAAAATTATCTTGTCCGTAGGTGTTATTTGGGGGGGGAAAAGCTCGTTTTAATGTCCAAAAAAACCCTAAAGTGTCCCCTTATGCCTCGTTTGGTGAGCTCGTTACTTACAGAAAGGTTGCGAAGAATTGATTTTTAATGGCGCGGTGCTAAACCTCGTTGTTTCATTTCCTCTTTTGTTTTGTATGTACTTAACACTGTCCGTGTAAAGGGGAATTCAAATCTGTTAAGCCAGCGGGGGAGTTGTCTTGTGGGCTGTGTGGCTCACACAGGCCTTAGATACAAAAACAGGCACTTCAGGGGGAAAAATGAATCGCTATCATGATGAAATGGCTAATGAAGCAGCATTTCATTGACCTCATCCTCTATTGCTTCACTGCTGGTAGTTCTTATCTGCATAAATATGCATTTCAGGTCCATTCACATCCATTGCTTGTGTTTTGAATAACTAGTTGTACTAATTGGAGACTTTGATCTCCACAAACTGTCTCCGAACTTCTGGAGGATTCTGTCAGTGCTGTTAACCACTTGAAATCCGAGAACTATTATGGAAATGGAGTTTGCACGGAATGCTAAACGCATAACAAACGTCTTTAATGGAGAATGTTTCCATTGACGATTTTCTAATAAACGAAAATTGTTTATTTTTTTTACGGTTTCTATAGTTACAACAGGGTAATTCATTTGTGTTGATCCGTAGTTCGTTTGTTGTACATCCGTACATACGACCGTTTCATTAAAGCGTTGAGCTTCTGTGTGCTTGCTTAACATTCTGTTGTTTGCAGATTTTATCTCCATTTGCCTGTGGTGGGGTTGAGCTGTTGATTTGAAAAGTTCTATGATCAGTTCAGTTAGATCGATGTTATTGCCAAATTTATGTGAAACTTTTTCCATGTAATGATCACGTGTACCATACGTGACTGTTCACTGTGTTCTGAGAGAGTTATTGTACTGGTATTTGTCCTAACAGCTTTCTGTTGCCTTGGCTATAGGTCAGGAAGACATGAAGCTGTACTGCTGTCATTTCTCACTGTACATGTGCTGCTCAGAACTGTCATCTGGTTGTCAGCTCATGATTTACATGAACTACCTAAATGACATGTGCATAATAAACTCAATGACGGTGTCTGTGAGTCTGTGTGGTAATAGCAGTTTTGCATTTCTCCAGAAGATGGCCCTCTGGTGTAACGTCAATAGTGTTTATTCTTTGAAGCTGCAATCTGTAACTTTCGCCTCTCTACCGCCATCTCTGTTTGAAACACAAAATTACAGGCTGCTTTCTGTACAATGTTGAAGTCAAATGAGGCCAAATTGAAATTTCCCAGGAAACTGGACCTGACAGCTCAAATTATAAATAATTATTGTAAACTTACCGTCGTGGATTGGGGGTAAGGTCGGAAAATTGTGTTTAACACTGATTTGTTATGTACTTGCTCGATAACTGTTTTTTGTACATTTTAACCCCAAAAGACTGCAGTTTTAATTCTTGCCTACATTTTTTCAGTCCTAAATCTATTCCCTATAATGATGAATATTTTGGATATTGACACTGTCTTTTGGGCCAGGTCAATGGAAGACAAGCAGTTGTCTGTTCCTGTGGTTAGGTAGCCTGGAGCAGGTCTCAGCCTGAACAGTGGTCAGATAGTGTATTGCCCCAAGACTAATACAAGCATAAGCCATTTAGTGTCGCGTTAATCGTCAGTTTTACGCCCGTCGTGGGACTGCCACAAGAGGCCAAAATCTCCCACAGGTGAAGAGTGGCTTCTTCAGCACAAAAAGGGGCGAAAACGTGTTTACCTCAGAACCACTGGTCTTGTCCACATTGTGTGGACGTTTACCTCAGACACCTATGCCACTCAGAGGGGCCCTATGGAATTAAATCTGGCTTTTAGAAACAAATGTGCCAGTTTTGAGGCGCACAACAACAACAACTGCATGCACACTAAGATGTTGGTTTAAGTGCAGGTGTTTTTAAACACGTACATTGTCGCCTCAGGGCTCCTCAAGTAAAGATGTTCGGCCGCACTTTAAGACTCTTTCCCTGTAGACAGCAGCCTCAGAAACGAGACAGACTGACCTGAGCTTTGGGACTGCTGTTATAAGGGCCAGTGTTTTGTAGGTCACACACAGAGGGTGGGCCACATCTCGTGTGTAAAATTTGGGCAGACGTTTACACAACTTTGGGAACAATGTCTTGCAAGTAATCACATGTAAGTTAACCAAACACATCAGCTGACAGTATACAAAATATTTCTTCAATAATATTTAGTTCGTCATTTTAAGAAATTCTTGTTTTAGTGCCTCTTTGAAAATGGTCAATTACAAAACTGACATTTTGTTAAAAATGATAATGAAAGACAATCTAAAATAAGTGCCAATAAGTTATAATCATTATAATGATGATTCCAACATCAATCAGTATTATCTGATAATACTACATAATCAGCTGTCACAACACAAACACTGTTTGTCTTTAATGAGCATCACTCTAATAAGTCATTATTAATTCAAAACAATTCTGTTGCGAATTAAGTGTATTCAAATATTTACGCAAAGTTAATTGAATGCAAGTCCGCTGTACAACGACAAGCCAAAACTGTGACATGCTAATTGGACAGACTGTTGCTAATTATGCAAAGAGCTTGTAAATGAGAACTTATATTTGTTCCCAAGACAAATCATATTAAAGCAGAATTCCATATTTTTACTCTCTTTATCTTTATCTTTTTATGTTTGTTTATTTTTATGTTTGAAACATAAAATGACAGGTTACTTTACAGATTAGAATTGTGACGTTTAAACAATTAAAGAACAAACTACAAACGCTGCACTGTCTTCAGCACCAGGATATGTGATTTAGTAGCCGGATCTTCTTTCTGTTTACAGACAAACATTTCCTGCGTATCGACCCAACTTTCAAAATTTCTTTCAGAAACGTACAGGATTACTGCTGTTTATTATAAAACAGTGTGCAACTATAAATATTGTTTTTTGTCTTTTGTTACAAAAGCCCAACAATACTTAGTCCGAGCAGTAATGTCATTGCCCCATTACAAAATTACAATTGTTACAATTGTAATTTATGATGATAATTATTTATTTGAGTGAGAAACTAACCCAAGTAACATAATATGTTATGTAAAAGGGATTTTAGTATTAATTATATTAAATGAACTCTTCATACATTCTCATATAATATCAGCTCTCTTTTCTGTAAGTAAACCGGCCTCAAATCACCTCTGAGGTACTTTGACACTGAGACAGACAGACAGTAAATCACAGTAACACAGCTGTAGACTGAGGGCGGTTCTATGACATCAGTGAAGTGCTGCTGCTCTGATCATTACACACAGAGCTCAATAATTCAGACCCTTTAGAAACCAGCACACTTGAACTGTGACTCCACGCACATTAACTTTACACGATACATTAAAAAGTTTTTTACAGCATGGTATTCTCCACAGCAGGTCTTTTTGGGTGACTAAACCAGAAAATGATTGTACATCTGATGATGTTCTATGTCAAACGTTGAGGAAAACAATTTGATTGTCCTAAGGAATCGTGTCGTGTTTGAGGTCTAGACCAAATTACAAAACAATGGCAACAAAGCAGTTCTGAATTGCTTCGCAGTCAATGAATTGGCTGAATTCTCAAGAGTATTAAAAAACAAAACAAGTTACCCAAGCAAGAATGTTACTATATGACCAATCACATGACCATCACATCCAATCCAATCCCAGACAGTCTTCCAAAGAGATCTGAGCCTGGAGAAAATGGAGATAAATTATACATCATATTTTAAAAAGCTTCTCAGGTTTCATTTTAAAAACATCGTCTTAAGTGCATGGCACCCCAGCGAGGTGAATCACTCAGCAGAATCACTCTACCCCAGAGACTGTTACCATGACTACAGAGAAGGTAATTTTTTTACATTTTACATTTACATAGAAGTTTTCAGCCGGGTGGATTTTAACCTTCGCACTCTCTGTTACAGAAGTGGGTCAGTCACACAGAGTAAAGCCCGGAGACTGATGTAGGAAAGCTGGATTCTGTCTGAGAAACGGGAGGTGTCTTAGGAAGATGGAATTCAGAATTAATTTTTATGCATCGTGTTACTGTAAATTACTGTCTGGAAATTACACCGCATCCAAAAGATTGTTTGTTTTTTTATTTTGAAACAAAGTTTGTGAAACTAGCACAGGACACAATTAGCACAGGAATATAATTGTAATATATAATATAATGAACAATAATCGTTATAATCATAATGATTAATAATGAATCAATAAAAATCATTTTATTATTTTTATAATCATTAGTTATGTCATGTTGTTCCAGGCAATGACTTACTTTCTTGCATGTAACGCATACGGATATGTTAGGGGCCGACAGGCACGGTCGATATTTACTTTGTGCTGAAAAAACATGCAATGAAAGTGAGAGGCGACGGCTGTTACTTTCTAACATTTCTGACTGGTACTTTTCAAAGCAGCTATGCAGTTTTCAAACAATACTTTTCAATTAATGAAAGCACAAAACAGCCACTGGCAACCTGTTGACTCCAACGTTAAATTTAAGGCTTTGACCCTGGCCTTCAAATCAGTCACGAGAACTGATTCACCCCAGTACACTCCTACAAGTGTATGCGTATAAACTAATTTTAAAACAACGCTAAACTTCACTGATCACGCCTGGTTGATTCTTGAATCCCAACCAGCTCTTTGGCTGCAGATTCTCTCCTCACTCATACACTGGGCCCATGTGTCTGTGGGTGGCGGGGGAGGTGGCGTAGGGATCGGAGCCCAGCAGCACTTCCCCGCGGCCCCTCCTGGGAGCCGCCCATCATCTGTGCTCTGCTAAATGCACTCACATATGAATATTTCAGGGCCACTTAATGCTCCGGCAGCCCCCGAGGAGCCCGGCATCAATTTGTGAACATGCCGTTAAAAGCCAGGACGTATAATCCAGAGTGAGAGCTGCTCGCTCTCCCACCAGACCTTCAGTCTCCAGCTACCAGCAGACAGCTTCAGCAACTTTCTCCTGCACAAACTCTGCTGACATACCCCCCTCCCGGCTTAAAAATACAGTACATCTGAGGGAAGGAGTAGACAAATGGCCTGGCAGTTTGCCTTTGGTCGCTCTGTTTTCCCAGAGCACTTGTTGCTGGGCAGTCTGCTGGCTATTACCCAGCAAACATTTTTAGGTTGTAAAAAATGTTTCCCTAACATTTCCATTAAGAAACGAAAATGTTATTTTGAAAGTTCTAGAAATGTTCAAAACATCACGTTTTTAGGCGTAACTATTGCTTGGTTATAAAAACATTATTTAAACATTTTTTAATTTTGTAACATTTTCAAAACGTTCCACTAACTGCTTAAAAATATCGTTTGATACATGATATATAACTTTAGAAAACCTTCTACTTATGTTGAGGCAACCTCCCATTGTTTAGACATTGTATTAATGTTATTGTATGCCGTAATGTTTTTAAAACGTTCCCCTCACAATTTAAGAATAACACTTTTATGCTAACATTTTTAGAACGTTGGCCAATGACACACAACGACGCGTAACATTACTGCAAAAATGTTTTGATACCTTTTAGAGAACGTTAGCCAACATTCTGAGAACATTTCCTGTTAGTGTAAAGGGGGGCTTTACCTTCAGAGGGGCTGTTTCCTTCATTAGACTGACAGACATATTTGTAACAGCTTTTAATGAAAATGCGAGTGCTGCTCTGTGTTGGCAGGGCAGAGATACAAGCTCCGCATTTGTAAAATAAAAGGTCAGACTGACAGCAACACTGTTATGATAATAATTTAATTTCTTCCATCCCGCTAACAAAGCAGAAAGGCCCTACGGCTGCAATCAAAAATTAAAACTGATTATTATGTGACTGCTGCATTAAATTGGACATATTTTGAATTATACATAAGCAACATGATTCTACTTTCAGAGAAGCATGCACGAAGACCTGATTTTTTTCCGGAGCTACTATACGGAAATCTTCCAAGAATGTTTCATAATAAAAAATGTCTCTTCATATCAAATAAAACAAATAAAGAACTGAAGACAACAGATGTGAATTTTGAATTTCCAAAAAAGAAAGAGAAAATACTAAATCAAATAAGATAAACTGATAGTACTATTGTTGTCTTTGCAATAGATACCGTGATAATGCTGTTACTGTGAATTCTTTTGGCCATGATAACCGTGTAGCAAAAATGTGATACTGTAACAATTTATATGCACAGGAAGATTCATTTATATCCATTTGAAATGTGTGACTGTGGTTCTGGCACATGTAGCTGTTCAGGGGCTGGCTGGACACACAGCACTTTAAATCTAATTTCTGATGAGAGCAGTAAATAATTTAGAGCTTAAGGCTGCCATTAGCCACACTTAAACTGCGCTAAAGCAGACAGCTGCCCTCTCCCCATTGGATCACGGATCCGAATAAAATTAATACAGTACCATTCTGAGTGAGTAGCACAAAATCTGTAAATGGCCGCGTGTTGTTTTCGGCTTCTGATTGTTTGTCTGTTAAGATAAAACTAATATATAAATTACACCACTGGGATAAAACTACACAACAACACTGGTTTGTAGATTTTTAGATCACAAATAAACTTGGTTTGCATGTCGTTTGCCAGACTGGTTTAAAGACGACTTAAAAGCGGGTCATTACATTACAGGTCATTACAAGTCATTACATCCCACAAAGAAAAAGCAGTAACCTCAACTCAGCTCATGGAGGCCCAGTGTTCTGCAGAGTTTAGCTTTAACCAGCTCCAGCACACCTGCGTGGAAGTTTCTAGTAATTCTACAGACCTTGATTAGCTGGTTCAGGTGTGTTTAATTACGGTTAAAGCTAAACTCGGAGCTGAGTTTGATACCACTGCTCTACAGATACCGTGTACTTCATAAAGGAAGATTTTTCGGCTTTGTAGTTTAGCTTTTCAACCAGTAGATGTCGCCCTGTTGGTGCTTTACTGTGTCCTAATCCGTCATACACCCTAAACGGAGTGTGAATCCAGGAATCCAAAAAACACTCAAATTGAAAAACGCGAGATATAAAGTGTTGCATTTTACACATTAATTCATATATAAATAATAACATTTCCACATCCAACCTCGTAGCATAAGACTACAAAGACTTTTTTCAGATTATTTCTGAAACAACACGCATTGTTTTCGACTAGGTCTGAAGATAATGAATCAACGTACACTGTGACACGTTGCCCCCTACTGACGCATTTGAGTTCGGCCGTACGTCTGACGTCACGTCTCGTGTGGCAGACAGCGCTCTCTGCCCCCCTTCTGATTTTACCCCCCTCTCCATCTCCCTCACTCTGGACTGAAGTTGCGGGACAGCCGGGAGCGGGCAGTGTCTTTACTCCCTGTTTCTACACGCAATCTTCCTCTTAGCCAACCTGTATGGTGGACATAATATTCAGCTCTTCTTTTTTGGATGATATGGGGGATCGTTCCAAAAGTAAGTGTTTACATGTTTACATTTGATACGGAATACGTGACTTCTTTGAAGTACCATTTAATAACTGGTGCGCTTGAAAACCTGATTAATTTTCATTAATTTTTGAGTTTTTCACGTCTTATTTTCGTATATGGTCTCTTAGGAATATTGTCTTTATGTTGCATTTGTCCATTTTAAGTAAAAACCCAAAGACGTAACAGTGTTGATTTTAAATAAGAAACATCTAAGACACAATCGACCATCAATTAATTTCTATACAGCTTAATTCGGTCCTGTGTTTTCATGCACAGAGAAGGCCGGGCTTGCGCTGTGTGTTGGCTGCGGCAGTCAGATTCATGACCAGTACATCCTGCGCGTCTCCCCAGACCTGGAGTGGCACGCAGCCTGTTTAAAATGTGTAGCGTGCAATCAATACCTGGATGAGACGTGCACTTGCTTTGTACGGGACGGGAAAACATACTGCAAACGAGATTACGTCAGGTAGGTTTTTATGCATGTTGCGTTTTGGATTAAACATGAAATTTCATTTGCAAAACATTTTATAATTTAGGAATCAAACGCAAAGCGGATGGATTTTCACGCGCACTAAATACTTTTGTGAAATGCATTTGAACATGAAAACATCGTGCAATCGACTCTGTTTACAATTAAAGTGCAAAATAAAAGTTTAATGCATTATTTGACTGGGACAACAGTAAAATTTCACGTAGCTTTGCCATGGCACGAACTAAATGTGATTTCTTTCTTACGTCCTACAGATTGTTCGGTATAAAATGCGCAAAATGCAGTTTGGGGTTTAGCAGCAGTGATCTGGTCATGAGAGCTCGGGACAGTGTTTATCACATCGAATGTTTTCGCTGCTCGGTGTGCAGTCGGCAGCTTTTGCCCGGGGATGAGTTCTCTGTCCGGGACGGGGAACTGCTGTGTCGAGCGGATCACGGTCTATCTCTGGACCACGAATCAGGCGGCAGTCCCCTCAGTCCGGGGAACATCCACACCAGGGCCTTACACCTGGCAGGTTAGTAGCACAGTGAAAATTTATTGATGTCGTTTATTTAAATGTAGATGTTACAACCGTGATAACTGAAAAATTCGTCAACATTCGTTAAAATGTTGTTTCAGTAAAGACTGAAAAATTAATCTCCACGAAAAACGGGATTATATTGGAAATAATGTATGAAACCGGCGATTATTATTTGTATGGTTATTCGTATAGTTACTTTTAAAAACGATGTCCTTCATCGAGGCCTGCTAATATAATGTGTAATTAAGATACTGTGGGAGGAATCGTGTATTGTTGTTACATAATAGTTAATTACAGGCCGATGCGCTTGATAACTTTGTTTAGCTACTGATAAGATTAGACAGCGGAGGCTTTAGGCCTGAGAGACGACCACTCACAATGGTCTGTATTGTTATAAAGTGTGATACAATTTTGTTGTTAAACCATAATATAAATACACGTAAACATATTTACGCTTTTAAAAAATGAAGGTTTTAAAAATGTCTATTGATCATGCTATGTGGTTCTATGAAGAACCATGGAACCTTCGTTTTTGGATAAAGGTTCTTTGGACTATAACAATGAAAGAAAACTGTTCTTTTAAGAACCGTTTACCGAAGCGTTTTTAAACCAAGGTGTCCTACCTGTTTGTCCAGCTGACCCGGTGTCCGTTCGACAAACTCCGCATCGGAACCACGTGCACAAGCAGTCAGAGAAGACCACACGGGTTAGGACCGTGTTAAACGAAAAGCAGCTTCACACCTTACGGACGTGCTACAACGCGAACCCGCGTCCAGATGCGCTCATGAAGGAACAGCTGGTGGAGATGACAGGACTGAGTCCGCGGGTCATTCGAGTCTGGTTCCAAAACAAACGCTGCAAGGACAAGAAGAGATCGCTGCTCATGAAGCAATTACAACATGGCGATAAGACTGTAAGGGTATTTGATATTGTTAATTAGCCCACCGTGTACAACAACTTTGACCGCCTCTTTTGAGTGATCTCTGCCACTTGATATAATCTGAGATTATGATCATTTGATCTGTAATTTGATTGGACTGTGGTCTGGAAGTAAACCAGAAACACATCCATTTCTGTTTAGTTTGGTAAAGGGTGAAACTGGATTCCTCTGGCTGTAAAAACGACCCAATTCATTAAAACACGAGCACTGTTTTATTTCTAATTTTGCTGCATTGTTCTCTTTAAAGATGCAATCCGTAACTTTATTTTGGTTAAAAATAAACAAAATCAGTTATTGGGGAAGTACATCATTCAAAACGGTAAGTTTATAATAATTATCCGTTTTCGAGGGAAATGACAGTTTGGCATCGTTCGTCTTTAACGTACGTAAAGAAAAGTAGGTATAGTAACCAAACAGACATTGGTTACGGATTGCAGCTTTAAATGTTTGTCCATGTGTCTGCATAGCCATGTCCTCATGGCAGTGTTTTTGCTCCAGAATCTGCAGGGTATGACCGGCACCTCGCTGGTTGCAGGCAGTCCGATAAGACACAACCCTTCAGTGTCAGCACACTCGGTGGAAGTGCAGAGTTATCATCCACCCTGGAAAGCTCTCAGCGAATTTGCACTGCAGAGTGACTTAGATCAGCCTGTCTTTCAACAACTGGTAAGTGAAGAAAAAACACGCACGTGCATTGTTACTGTAGTTGTGGGTTGGTTGTGGGTTCGATTCCCAAGAATCACGCATACTGGTCAATGGTATAGCTTATTACGTTTAATACGTCACATCGCTTTGGATGCATGTAAATGTTAGTACAGTATTCGTTGCATTGAACGTGCATGTACATTTTAGTACAGTATTCGTTGCATTTAACATTTTCTTTTCCATGCAAATTTATGCACATTATTATGAAGCTGTACTTTAGGGATACTGTATTTTTTATTATTATTATTAATATTAATAATAATAATATCGACACTATTCTTATTTATTTATTTGAGGAAACTTTGTTTTTCCTTTGTAGGTCTCTTTCTCGGAAACTGGTTCTTTAGGAAACTCGTCGGGCAGCGATGTGACGTCTCTCTCATCACAGTTACCAGACACACCGAACAGCATGGTACCGAGCCCGTTGGAGACATGAGAATGACTGCTCGTCTGTTTTAAGGCAAATCGTGCCCTTTCTTAACGCTCAATCAACGGCGTGGGGAATTCCGTTATCACCGGACAACCTCCATCAGAACAGAGAACAGAGGCACAATTATTCCCCGACATACGTCACTAAATCCATTGTGGGTCTGGAAGATTCAGGAAGTGGGATTATGGATATTCGTTATTCGCAATGACTGTTGTATCTGTGGTTTCTGGATATTTTTTGAAAAGTATCTTTTTAAAAGACTTGGTATCTGAAGACGGGATTTTTTCGCCGTGTGAAATGTGATAGCAGACCATTTGAGTCTCCGAACAAATTAAATTATTGTTATTTATTGTCACATCAATTTTCAAAAAATAAAAACATCAGCACAATTATTTTATTTACCTTTGTGATCATTTAAAGCGACGTATTTACTCTGTACATAAAACAGAAAAAGAGGTATTAAAATTCAGCTAGACGGACAATACTACTACTAATAATAATATTAATAATACTCCATATTTCTATTTATTTATTATTATTATTGTTATTGTTGTTATTATTATATTATGTGACGTCCCCTATTTGTATTATTTAATTAAATGGCACACATAAATGGCACAGTTTAATTATATACCAAGTTATCTGCCAAATAAAAATGTTTTTGACGGTGGCAAACATTTTAAAGGCGATGTAAGATTTAAAAGCAAACCATTTTAAAAGTTGATTGAATGTATTTATTATTAATTTATTTAGACTTCGCATTTAGCGGTCTGTACGAAAATGATTATTGTCATTGTTTCGCGTACTTTGGTGTTTAAAAATACTAGTCTTTTATCCAAATATGACGGGATGGATTTTATCTGCCTGTGCCACCATACGCCGGTATTAAGTACGTATTTAATACAGACGCGTGGCGTGATACAGAATCCGCAGATTCATCAAAGCTGCATTGTGTATTTTACGTTATGTTTAGGTCTATATTAAATGACAACCAAATATTAAAACAGATTTTCAGCTCCTGGGCAATAACAGATAAACTAGTTAAATACAGTCAAATATGAAACATGCCTTGCAAATTTGCTTGTTTAGTAATTGTGAAAGCTCAAAAACCGAAGACGTGCTAACATAATATACTGTATTATAATATATACAATATGTATTCATGTATCCAACGTATTAACCTTTTAACCGTTTATGTCTTGACATAATTGAGTAACTAATCATTAATGGTTTACCAGATCAGCTTTTAGTTTTATTTTAGCTGCTGTCTCCGCTTCCGTGCTTCTGAACAAACTGAACAAAAGTTAATTGTACTTCTGTACAATCCGATAAACAATGATACACGAGTAGGTTAATCTTTTCGGAAGACAAGAACAATCCTGCCGAAAACCGGAAAAATGATGCCATCAGTTATTCTCACCCCATACAGAAAAGTGATGTTCGAAACAGGAAGCTCGGAAACAACAGTGGATCAGACGCCATAGACCGTGGATTTAAAATGCCAAAGTAGGTTTTTGATGCGAATACATGCAAACAGATAATACAGGCGCACATACACAGATTACTTTGTTACCTCGTTAACTGAGGTAATCAATCAACCAGAGACAGAAGGAAGGCAGATTTAAAGAAAATAAAATCAAGGTGAGCAGAACATGGCGGAAACGCTCTATGAAGTTACATTCTTCTTCTTCTTAAACTGTTTTGTTTACGCCTGTATTTATGGCCGAGCACTTGAGATCAGATTAACCGAGGATGGTTACCAACAGATGCTTGTTTTCCGTTTAATTTCTAATTTACGTACAATAACGTCTCATTTAGCCGTTTAAATTGTTGTATGACATTTCTTTTAATAACATCGTGTGTTTATGTTCACACGGATCTTACAGCAACATTTTAACCTGTTTATTGCAATGAAACTATAAATAAATCAGCCCCACCCATCTACAGACAAACAGTTTTAAAATACAGTCATGAATTCCCATAAGGAGAATAAACACACACACAAGGACAAATCAAACCAACATGGACATGTATTCACACAGAGACATGCATGTGCACACACACACACACACACACTTAATTTCATATACTTTTATTGTTTTATACACGACTAGTTATAAAAATGTAACCTAATCCTAACTCACACTCTAACCCTAACAGAAAAACTTTACTGTATTTTTATAGTATTTTTACAAATGAGGACGACCCCAAAAGGAGGTTTTGCTCACATTTGTTAGGTTTTGCTGACTTTTGGGTACAAATTTGTCCCCAATGTATGGTTAAGTAAACCCACACACACACACACACACACACACACAATGCCATTAGCGGCATGGAGGGAGGTCAAAGCCACCCACTCTACAATAACAGACTATAAAACACGGTTCACGATGGCTTTAGTATTCACTCTGCAAGCAGAAATACAAACATCTGCTGTTCGGCAGGAGTCTAGGATTCTATGAAGCTAGGAGACGAACAGAAAAATACAATTCCTCTGCGCAATTCCTCTGCATACCAAAAAGCTGAAGGTTTCTGATACGATCAGACAAAATGTGCTGTGTTCTAAACAAAACTACAACATTCAAGCTACTGTTCCTGTAGCTCAGCTGGTAGACCATTACATCAGAAGCGCTTGTCGTGGTTTGATTCCCGGGGAACACAGGTAGCGATAAGAAATGTATACCTCGAATGCACCATACGACACTTTGGATAAACGCGTCTCTCAAATGCATGAAAACAAACCCACACACACACACACACACACAGTGATATCGGTGGGATTCCTGTCGCACACAGGTACACTCTTTGGGTACTTAGCTCAGACCACAATAAAGCAGAGGGTGGGGGGAGGTGTGCGACCATGGCTCCATAAATAACCAGGATTTATTAGATCTTAAAAACACTTTTAACAATACCGACCCTAATGCATTCTGTGTTTGATAATGCACTCAGGGCTTTAAGAGTGGGATAAACATGCCTATAACTCATGTTTTTATCATTCCAGCACGAGGAGAACTCAGAACGTGTTCTACAGCCGCGTTCAAAGGGTCACAGCAATATTGCTTTCAGAATAATGGCTACTGTCCCAGCAAACAAAACATCCCCTAACTGGAGCCATCCCTCCAATTTTGCCCGAAACCGTTCAGCGTCTGTCTGTGATACACGCTAGCCAAAAATAAAATCTATATTGTTGCGCCATACGACAATATTGGAGTCTGACATGATATTAAATGATATTAAACATGTAGGATGCGTAACTAATAGCAGCTAATGATTTCTGCCAAAGATTTTACTCGGCATACAAAAATCGCAATGAAATTACGTGTGTCAGTTCAACGTGGATGAATGATATTTCCCCGTCCAATGACGCCTCCAGAGATACAGTTAATCAATCGCAGTAATAATGAACTGCAATGTATTATTTTATAGTTGTCGGGGGTAAAATGAGGGATTGAGCATTTTTTGTGGGCGTTCAAAGGATCGTCTATGATTGGATCCTCTGAATGATCAAGTTCTTGGCTGTGTTTGCTTTAGAGAGAATCAATGGTTCTGCTCTGTGCCAAACAGCTCTCAAAGGATATTGGGAGAAGGAGTTTATCTTCAGTCCAGCACGAGAATCAGGAAATTACTGTCTCTGCAGAACATTAAAAACTAACATTCATTATATTTATATATAAGACAATGATTCCTAAAGGCTGTACAAATATAGGCACAGACTGTCATATTAGTGGTGCATCAGAGATGGGTTTCAATACACCAAACGCACACCGTAATCACTGATATCAAGTCCAGGCTAAAGTATTGGGACTAGAGGTAGTAAAGCCAGGGTTCGAGACTACCAGACTTTGACCTCTGCTATTACTGGGATTATGTTTTGAGCATAGAGGGTATACAAACTTTAAATTAGCTGCAAATAAAGGTCAAGCTAAAAATAGCACAGTAGTCTAAAGTGTATTTACCCTGATATCCCAGCTAACAATTTTAGGTTGTAAGAATGTTTCCCTAACGTTTCTATTAAGTAACCAAAATGTACAAGTGTTATTTTGAAAGTTTTAGGAATGTTTTAGCCATTTTATCAATGTTATTTCTTGGTTATATAAACATCACTCAAACATTTTTAATTCCGTAACATTTTTAAAATGTTTCACAAACAACTAAGGAATAACATTTTGGTATATATCATATACATCATTATAAAAGTTCTACAAACATTACTGCAAGAACTATTT
>JAZGTJ010009727.1:0-18999 GCA_036877575.1 Botia almorhae
GTGTTCCAGGTAAGGGGACAGAATGGACTGTTATTAAGCAGTACGACCCCTTTGCCGGTGGTGGCTGGAGAGGAGCAGATCCAAAGCACAGCTGATCAAGCTCTGGAGTCCTTCTACCCCATTGCTCCCACTATTGACCTTCAGTGCACACACGTCTACCAGGAGAAGAGTGACACAGGTCAGTTTTTCACTACATGCCTGGAAGTCATTCATCTGCAGTGATTTTGTAATGCATCAAAAGTAGAGTTGAATTTTATGCAAATAAGCATTGATCTAATGACTACCAATATGAGTGCAGGCAGCGAGGCATACTTAATATATGCCTTCATATATTTACATACAGTATGTACAGTATTTACATACAGAGGGAATGCCTACTAGTGTCCGAAAGCAGTGACTTAATCATTGCCAATCAATTAGTCTTAGAAAATGTATGTGATGTTATCATGTCTAATGTTAAAACGTGTTCACGTTGGGATTGTGAATAACTGATGCAAGATTAAATGCTTATTTCCCTGCCACCAGGTTTCAAAGCAGACTATCCATTCCCTCATGCCCACACTCTTTTCCTAATGGAGATGGGCAACACCCCAAAACTCTTCCCCGAGCAACTCCGTGCTAAGATGGTAATGTTCAGCTTTGGAAATGCGCTGGCCCGAGCCCAAGCCCTGTATGGGGTAAGATCCTGGCATGTTTAAAAGATAAATTAATTGTCTGTTAATGCTGAATGTTAACATTAAATTTACTTTATTACATTTGACAGATGCTTTTAATCAAAGGAATTATGTGTTTGCTTATACATTCAGTTTGAGGTTCACCTGGGAATACAACCCATGACCTGGGTGTGCTAGCATCATGTCCTCTACAAGCTAACATAAAGCTCATTATATATATATATATAGCAGTACAGATGAAAACCTTCTCTCCATGTCCTGCAGAAGGAGCCAAGAGTCCTGGAGAAGCCCATCGTGGTTCAGAGTGTGGCCACTAATGGCCGCCTTTTCCAGTTTGTGGTGTTCCAGCTCAACACAACTGACCTGCAGTCTGACAGTGGAGTGAAGAATCTCGCATGGGTGGATGAGGACCAGCCGTTATATGAGTTTGCTAAAGTTCGGCCTCTTATCAAAAAGAAAGTTGTGCAGGTAATTGTTCATTAAGTTACATTAACTTGACTTGACTTGTAACTTAATGTCAAAACGAGCTTTTGGTATTTGCATTTAACCTAAATAGTTATATAACCTAAAAAGTTATAGTGCAAAGGTTATGTTTTTGATTGTTCACAAAGCATGTTTCGATTGTGATCTTAAAATCTTGAACGCTGATTTTGTTTTTTGTTATTGGCTTTGCTAAAACTTGTTTTGGGAAATTCTAGTAATCCATTTGTGGAATTCATGAATGCAGTGTGAAATTTGCTGTTTTGTGTGACGGTAGTTGTTGGATTGTTTACTGAACATGCTGTACTCTACTGTAGGTCCCTGCTGGTTTGTCAGGATATGAGCCTAACACCTTCAAGAAGTTCTTGGCACTCTACCTACATGGAGCAGCGTAAACAGCTCTGAGACCAAAACCTATTTACCGGAAGATAATGACACATTGTAATATCCAACCTCTTATAAATGCAAAATCAGAACTGTGAATAAAACTGGTCATTGTGCCCAGAGACGTCTGTTCCTTTATATGAAGAGAGAGTTATTACATTAAGCTTTTCTACTGTGATGAATTGTTTCTAGTGGTCATAACCAACATTGAAAAACATTAGTTTTGTACATATTTATTTGCAGAAGGCGTAAGGAGACAAATAAGAGTGGTATTTTACAATATTCTGGTATGAACAGAAAAAATAATTTAATCATAAAAATTACACAAGTCATTCCTGTTAATATTTCTCCTGTAGAGCATAAGCGCGTCAAAGGCTGACCAACATAGCACATGTAACAGATCAATTGCTGTACATGCAACATGACAGACTAACAAACAGAAACTTAAACACTTACATAGGCTAAACAAAATTATTGTCCTTTGGGTGTATGTGGCACATCTGTGAATAAAAGCAAACACTAAAAGTCATAACCAACAAAACGGCACAAAGGAAAATCAAAACGAGTGAAAAAAAATATCCAGAGTTCGGTAAATGTAAGCAAAAGCAGGAAGGGAAACAGGAAAGATAACTGTTGCAATGAACCACAATTAAGCAGTAAATAGTCTGTCAGATTACTATTCCAATAAATGTAAATACAGTGAACCTGTTTCTTTATTCACTTCCATTATATTTGAGCTGCCAATTTCCTTTGCTACAGAGACCTGAGATCAGTCGCTACTGTTACCCATGTCTCTCTAGTTAGAAAACTTCCTCAATTACCTCAGGAGAAGGTCAAAGAGGTGAACCTTGAGTCGGTTCTTGGCAAGTATTTGAACCTTCACAAAAACAGTTTCCCACCCAAATAAATCTCTGTAATCTCTTATGTCTGCTGAGGCTTCCATGGAAAGTGGAAAATGCTACGGATATCTGACTTTAGGTGACACTTCAGGTGTCAAACTGGTTGTACAGCACATGAAAACACTTTAGAAAAGCTTCAGCAGTGAATTTCAAGTTAAAAAAACAACACAATATAAAACATTAATTTAGCTCACAGTCTGTTGTCTCTCCAAGTAGGCAATGAAAAAGAAGAGTGGTTTATTTCGGCCATCTCCAAAGTCTTACTAGTCCATATCTTGAAATTAGCTACAGCCAAAGCTTCTGTATACAGTGTGGATGTGTCACTTTGGAGCCAATACAGTGTGATTGTGTGCAGACTGTAACTAGTGATTGGAGACTGGAAATCTTAAGAAGACCAGAAAAGTTGTCTTAAGGAATGTTATACAAACCGGTGCCTGTCCTCTCTCAAAAAGTCATTCATAGTTTTTTTGCTCTAAATCCACAGTGTAGGTGTTATCATAATCCAGTCTGTTAGAGATCCACTCTCATATACAACAATGAACAATTGATCTTCTGTGGTCTTGTCCTGTGTGGGCTTCTTTAGGGAACCAGGGCAAAGCTACAGTATCTTCTGTTGGCTATTTCAAACTACATAATACAAAAATATGAAATTAAATTATTGTTTGAGGTGGGGCTTCCATCTTTGACAGGTGTCAAAGGTTTATGTATCATGTATATGTGCTACAGTTTTTGTCACTGATGTTAGCCGTGGTGAAATGAGGAGCATTCACGTCAACCAGAACTGGTTGAAGATTTGATTCTCGCAGATGTAGAGGAATAAACGTTAGCCGTCACTCTGGTTCATGGTGGTGGGGTTGGTCCCTGGTCACAGTGACACCTGCATTTGGTGTCATGTAGTAATGCTGACACACACCTCTCTGTCACACACTCATTGTCATTGTTGGTGAATACTGAAAAAAGACATTCATTAAGTTAGAGTCAACAAAACTGTCTTAAAGGGACTGTACATTGTTAATAATTTTTCCTTTTGTTTTCTATTCCTATAGTAACAATTGTTTTTGGGTAGTATTAAAACCATAGTAGCCACAAATCCAGCATGGTTTCACCACAATTTAACCATGAGTAAAAACATGGTATACAAATGGTAATCAATCTGCCAAAAAAACAATTGTTACTACACTTTTACTATAATATTACTATGGTTAACTTTTTCCTATGGGATTTAAAAGAACATGTGGGTCAAATTGTCATGTATGGGTGAACTGTTCCTTTAAAATCTTTTCGTTGATTTCATATTTAACAGTGTTTTGTTGGTGCTTACATTTTCGTTTTGGAAAGAGTGAAGAAAGCTTCCTCCCAGTTCACTGTCATCTCGGGGAGTTCCTGGTGGATTACTCATGCCACTCAGATTATTAGGAGAATTCTGAGATAAAAAGTACACAGCACACAGTCTTTAATCTCAGTGGTATAAATCAGTCGTAGGCGTGATTAAACATGAGCAGTCTTGTTTTGCTGGTTTTCACAGAATTTCAAGAGAAATAACACATTTAAATAATAGGTTTAATTATACCTTTGAGAGTCCGTCCATGTCTCCTGAACCTGTGAGAAAAAAAGAGTAAATCAGTCAAAATTTAAGATACATTTCAGAGCTGTTAATTTGTTGAATTTGGATGGTTAAAAGGTAATGATTCATATCAGTTTGCAGTTGTCATGGTAAATTGGGTTTTACCTAACGAGCCATTCATGTGATGAGGCTCCAGTGTTCCCATTGGACCATCTGGCCCTGAGCCCATTGGAAACTACAAACACATACATAAGAAGAGAAAAATGTCAGCGTGCATATGCAAGCCAAACAGCGATATCAGCACATGATTATGAAAACATCAGCAGAGTGTCTTACACTCGATCTGTTTCCCCCAGGCGGTACTGAGTTTATCAGTGTGTAGAGGTTCTCACCAGAGTTTGTGGAGTCTGTAAAGAAAGAGAAGTCATGATGATGGGGTCCCGAAGATTAAGATCAATACTCAAAATGTTTCTTTTTTTGCATTTTTCTAATTGTAATAAAACATTTTTCATCACATATTTTAATTATAGATGTTTAGCAATGTACAGAGACACTGTTACATTTCCCGCTACAGATTATATTTTTATAATATTTACTCTTTATTTTTATTATATTTGTCATTATTTTAATTATATTTATCTTTAGCTGAAATAACTTCACAAGTTTGTGCAAAATAACAACAACTCAGTCTGGCTAGACTGATGCAAGACAAAACTAGATTGCTGCCATTATAATCAACAAAGTGCTACTTGCTTTGACCTGATCAGTGTATAGGTCTAATCTGAATGCTCTGCATAGGCACTTCAGCCACTTTATTCTCCCTCTACATTTGAAATAAAAAAAACTTTATTTACAGATTTCATGCACAAATGAATTGTTATGGTTCCAGCAGCAGTGGGCAGAGATCTGAACAGGTCTTACCTGCTGGACTGGGCATGATGGGTGTTCCTGGAGGACAGCCGCCTCCACCTCCTCCTCCTTGAGGACCCTGTGGAAGCACAGCAGCAGAGGCAACTTATTATTTATTAAACCTACAACTTACCATTATTAAAAATCTTAAAACTCTGTTATGAGCTCCTACCACATATGTGCCTGGGGATGACGAAGTGTATGGTATCTGTGAAAACAAATGGTTATCAAAAATTATTTATCAGATGAATTATCCAGAAATCCTAATTTAGATTAGGATAAGACAGGTGTTTATTTTAGGTGTTTATGTTTCATTTTCCTAGAATATCTTACTGTGTTTCCATTATTAGGATTAGGCCACGGTCTGCCCACTCCTGGTCCCCTATAGAAAAGAACACAGCCAGGTCCGTTTTTAACTTACAACATCAAATACATCTCCAGTATGTAAGATTAGACTGACTGACATGTTCAAGAAGCTAAATAAAGGATAAAAACCCACAACTAAGCAATTCACTGTTGATCTTGGCTGCTCTGTACCTCTGATTCACAAGCAATCAAAGTGTTTATGTGCTTTGTTATTAAATACTTTTAAGTGCTACAGCGATACTTTTGATTCCAAGGATTTATTTCTGAAGTGATTGCTTAGTTAACTCTTTTTGTCAACTATAATAAGACTATTTGACTATAATAAGAACCGTAGAAAGCTCTGTCGAACATGCATCTGAAGGACAAGTTCAGCCAAAAATAACAGTAAGATCAGAGTGTCTGTAAGCTTCACAACAGACAAATGTCCATGCAACTCACACGCCTTCTGAATTATTGGTTTGGACTCAGTTTAGATGTAACTTTGGTCAAAGTTAAGATTATCAGTGAATTAGTGACTAAAATTTGGGCTGATATTCAACGTATGACTTTATACAGCCTGTGTTATATTCCAAAATGTCTGGAGTAACTTTATTGTGTTTGGTGTCCATAAACTATGAACAATGCCATTGTGTGGCAAAAGCATAAACATTCTTCAAACATTTCTCTTTTTGTGCTCCACAGATAAACAAAATAACAATACATGGGTTTGGAACATCTTCTTTTGTAAACTTTTACACCTTTAAATGTGACCAAAATTTTCAAACCTTTTAATAAATGAACTCATGCCACTGATATGTGATAAATTAAAATAATTTTAAATGAATTTAAATATGTTGTTAAATGTTATATTTGTGATAGACCAGGAAACGTCTTACATGTTCACCCCCGGCATTCCAGGGCCCATTGAGTTTGGAGGCCTCATTCCACCGCCATAGTTCTGTAATAACCAAGGGTCAGACTGTGATACCCAGCATCCCCAAAAAGACACCATGAGAGAGAAAAAAGGCGCAGTTAGTTTCTGGACTGAACATAGAGAGGATTGTGGCTAACAAGAAGACAGACATATAGTTGTTATGGTAATGACTATGTTAATGTATTAATGTTGATTGTGGTCAGACTGGGTTTTAATATAGAAGAAATTCAGAAGGTTAATGTAATGAGACTCTTGACAGTAAATGATCCAGACCTGTGGTCCTGGTCCCATTGAGCCCATTCCTCGAGGAGTATTCATTCTCTGCATGGGTACCATGTTTGGATGGCCTGAATAAATAACACCATTTTAAAATTCGGCAAATTTTAATTTTGTTTCATTGATTTGTTTGGTTTTCTGTAATTTTCTGTAAAAAAAACACTGGTTATGTGCAAAAATCTACAGATGGAATCAATATATTTCAGTAATGTGTCAATGGTAACGTAGGTAGTAGGCAAATTCAAAATAGTAGACAGAGCGGGGGAAATGTTAACCCTAAACACACCTTGATCACATTAGCTTTTCTCACCTGTTGGTCGTGTAGGGTCCATCATATTTGGGGGTAAAGGCTGCCCACCTAGAGGCTAAAGACACAACCAGGATGAAGTGATATTGTTGGATATGACTTTAAAATAACAACCAGAGAAAAGGTTTAAGGTTTAAATGTTGCCTGAAATACTTTTAAACATGTCCTCTTAGTACCTACCGGGTTACCCATTCTGATCGGCGGCCGTGGTCCTCCAGCATAGCGAGGAGACATGAAGGGCTGGAGAAAAAAATAGTCAGTAACATACTGATAAAAAACAATCTCATAGTGCATTGCAACAACATGTGGCCAATGTGTAAGTTACAAAGAATAGGACAGAAGATTTTTAAGCAGAAGCACACAAGAATGTCAGTATTTTTCCATGTCAAAAGAAAATTTTGGTGTGTACATTTGTATGATTACCTGTCCATGTGCCCCCATCATGTTAGAGTTAGGAGGTAGCTGAGCGTGAGGGGAGGGTTGGGAACCAGGTGGTCCCTGCAGAAAGGGAAGGGGGAGAAAGAAGAGGTTGCCATAGTACCAGCAGCAGCCAAAGAAATGCCAAAAGGCAGACAAAGCAAAGTCAAAGGCAGGACAGGTGCATCAGATGCAGATACAGAGCCAAAGGAGCAAACAACCCAAGTATGTTTGATTGAGCTGCATGTGAATATAATTAGATAGAGCACATTAGCTGAAACTCACACATCTAGAGCTAAAAAGGCCAATTCAAAACCATCTGTTGAAAATATAGACTAGTCATGTTTTTTAATGATTCCTGAATTTGATTGGTTGACAGATGTTCTAAGGAGTTGATATTCTATAACTGTACATATTTCCACATAACTGAAGTATTCCCAGGTTTGCTAAAGCTATTCAGTTCTAGTTCCATAGATTATGCCAAATCCTTTTAAACTAGTCAAGGCGCTATTTCAGCAAGATCCTTAATCTGATGTGTAAGGAGTGGTTATACACATAAGAGTGATTAAATGCAAAAAATAAACACATTATAGAGATGTGTACATGTGGTAATTATGATATAAGTAGAGCTATTGATTCTAGATCATAGACTTATTAAAAATGAATTCCAATATTTCAGTGGTGTGTTGTCAATTTAGATATGGCATAAAATCTAGCAAAAATATTTTTAATGACTTATTTGCTTCTTCTGAAAGCAGATTCCAATAACCATTACTGTCACCACTAGAGGGCAATGAGGTTTAAGGCTAGACCAAAAAAAAGCTGTTTTTAACTTTTCCTGAACCCCTTGACTTACAGTTCAAGACTGGGATAAACCAGTTCCATGTCCTAAAGCTCTCAGAATCAGAATATTTTCGCCTTTGTTTACCTCAAGGTCCTCAGAGGGTTATGGCACCATCTGGTCTGAGAAAGATTTTCCAAATGCTTCCCTCCATAAGGTCATTATAAACATCCTATCATACATAAATCTTTTCCAAGAACTCAATTAGATACTTTGATGAGTCATCTACTCTGAAAACTCCAGAGTAAAGAACTGGTAACTCCACTGCAGTAGGTGCAGCTCACCACCATATTTAACACTACTCAGCAGGGTAACAATAACCCCGGCCCTCGCGGACACGCATAACCCTGCCTACCATTAGCAGCTAATGGTCGCAATCAAACTCGTTCCCTGCAGACGCTGGGCTTGGCAGATGACCAGAGAAAGTGGCATAATGGCTCCTCTGTGTGCACAGATTTCGAACCAGCCGCACACGTCTGTGCGTTTGAGGGCCTCTGGTTAGATTGTGATTGATGGGTGATGATGAGGGCTTAAAGGCTGAGGAGGACAGAAACAGTGGTGACCCACCTGGAAGAATCCGGGGGGCATGGGGCCGCCTGGCATGCCATCTCCTGGGGGCATGTTGCCTAGGACTGGACTCGGTGCAGAAGCAGCACTCTGTAAAGAGAAAAAAAGGAACCATATGAGAGATTGACGCAAAAATTACAAAGTAAAACTTTAAAGTTAAAAAAGTAGACAGAGGCTGAGTCTAAAATATCTAAAATAAACTGGGAGATGTAAAAATAAGTCCAAGGTCCAGTCTGTAAAAGTCATAGGTTCAGCTTTAGTTGTAAGAGTTGCTAAGTAGTTTGCAGGAGGTGCTACATGTTTAAATCAAATATAGCTGCGGAAAGTATCAACAAGTCAAGGCATCATTTTAGGATTCCCCTCGAACTGCCGGCTACCTAATTTATTTGGAGAAATATTTCAAACGCTGTTCAGGGTCAATCAGCGCATAGTCATATAACTGAGGTTGTAACAAGACACATATTTAAAAGAGATCAGCCAGCAACTTAGATAACTGTGGCGAATATTGTGTGGTCGTATATTTTCCATATTAAATTCAAATTGTGCAAAACAGCAACATCTTTACACCAGCCTTTGCCCAGCCTTCATAAAACAGATTTTAAAGTCTAAACTGAACAGGCTGGTATAGGGAAATTTAATACAATATAAATATGAAAATTATTCCATTATCTCTATGTGCACAAAAACTGCAATGCAAATATATGAATGCACTACAAGTTAAAAGCTCACTGGTCTATTATTTAATTGATTTCAGGTTAATCCACCCCGGTTGGTCACTTTACCTGTTGTCAATCATTTGACCTCTGTGTGTCTAAGTGGGCTGTTCTTGGCCAAAATGAGCTGCAAAGTAAACCATACTTTGGTCTTGAATGCCTGACACTACTTTAGCAGAAACCCATCTGTCACACAGAGATGCATTAATGTGGCATTACCCTGCATAAAGACAAATCATTAGCTGTCACTCCCCATCCATCAATCTCATGTGCTGTTACAATCTGAGCTCTAGGTCAGCAGGTGAAAGCTGATTACAACAAAGGTCAGGATTTAAAAGACTAAAGACAGGTGAGGCGACATCTTACTTAGAAATCCCTCTAAGCTGATCATCTAGATACAGTCGCTCCTATTGGACAGTGGAGATGGTGATAATGCTAACCACTTCAGAATAACACATTTATACTGAATCATCCATATCTGCCACAGAGTACATTAGTCTCATGTTTTGGTGAACATTATCTATGAACAATCACCAGGAATCTCCATTCTAACTGTTAACAACCACAAATGGAGCAATATTTTTTAAGATATCTGAATTATTAAAATCATTACTCTAAACAGTGCTCTAGCAACAGTGTATTAACACCTTATAATCCTCTTAGATCACTGAATTAGACCAGAAGGACATAATTTAAGGCATTTCGTTAACAGTCCACACTAATCTTCTTTGTCAACACTGTTGTAACCTCTGTGACCAAAAAGTGGAAACAGATTAATGGGTGAGATTATCAAACTCCAAAAGAGTGCAGACATAAAACATCTGTAGATTTTAGAAATGATGGATAAGGGTTCAAGCACAATTCTCAAATCCAACGGGGATAAAAATGAGACGGCAAGTCTGTTGATAATTTTTTGAACGTCTGACTTATCAAATTCTTATTTGATTCAAATTCTTATTGAAAATTCAATATCGGACCACAATTATGTTCTAAAAGAAAAAACACTCACAAAAGCGTTCTTTAGAAAGTGACACAGAGATCCTAACTGTTTGTGAGAGAAAAGGGAGAATGATTGGATGGAGGGCTGATCCCCGACCTAATATTTTCCTAGTTGACCGGTAATTGTTCATCTAAGCCAAAAGTCGACTAGTCGAAAGTCACGGCATAAATCTAATGACCTAAATATATACACGGGGTGTTCTACATTACAGAGAAATACGCTGCCAAAAGTAATAATTATAAATGTGAATGTCTTAACAGATTTTTTTATAACATCTACTATTTTGTCTGTAAAATCTCTCTTTCTTTGTTTTTCTTATAACTAGTGTTTTCTAAGTCAGTGTTGACTGGAGATCGACTGGAGATGAATTGCATGTTAAGGTAAACATGTCACGTAGTAAGCATGGTATTAATGTAGCTTCCACACATGAACATTTGGATATGTGCCTAATAATAGCCTAATTTACCTAGGTTAACATTAACATTAGAGTGAGTGGCCAAGTAATGAATGTGGCCATTGTTAGGCTACTGGTTACATGTTTCCAATGATAAGCCATGGGAGGTTGATGAATGATAGGCGACTGATTGCCTGCAGAATTTGTATGCCATGTTTTTGGGGCCATCCTTTATCCTTTCGAAATAATCCCACACTTCCACCAATAATTACACATTGTACCTTATGACCCTGTGTTTTCAAAAATAAGTCCACCCAAAATGATATTTTGCCCATAAAATACTTACCCTGAAGTTGAATTCCTTTACCAAACAAAATCAGAGTTATATTAAATGATATCCTGGCTCTTCACAGCTTTAAATGCCAGTGAATGGCAGTCATTATTTTAAAGCTCCAAAAAGCAAATCCATTCATCATAAAAATAATCTATACGACTCTGGAAGTTATAAAATGTCTTAATAAATGCAAAACAATCTGTTTGTGAAAAAAGATTACTATTCTGAGCATATATAGAAATTGAAACACATATGAATGTAAACACCTGTATGTAAGACTGCATCGAACAAGGGAGCACACCGGCTCCACGTCAATAACGCAGAATCTCATTGGTTCATGACTGTATGTTTCGTCATGATGCTCTAGCCACGAGACACATGAGAACCAATGACATTCAGTGTTTTTGACGTGGAGCCGTGTGCAGCCATGTTCGATGTAGTTTTTCATGGGAATATCATATAACATAACTCTGATTGTGTTTGGCTGAAAGAAAAATAATATCCTCTTGGAATACCTTAAGGGGAAGTAATTCATGGGCATTCATTTTTGGGTGGACTTATCCTTTCATCACTTCATGTGCAGTTTTTTCTGTGACCAACCAACCTATTAAAACTTGGACGACTAAATTTAGACTCTTCTCTATAAAACCTTGAAGTACCCCTGGAGCAGTCCAGAATTAAGTACTTTTTTCTCAAAATGGCAATGATACGAGCTTTTACAGAGTTCAGAGTCCAGATCCACTAGGCTATTGACTGCACTGCCACTTAAACCGGCTTTGCAGAACATCTGCCTGACAATCAGACATGAATACAATGATGATTGGTTATCAAAATGACAGCCAGAAAAGATGCTGGCAGAAAGCACACAACATCTTTCTGAACAACTAAATGTACATGATGTACATGTATTGATTTGTGCATCTTTATAATTAATTTATATCAAATTAAAGACATTGTGGATTTCAAACACATTTCCTTTTGTAATATTTAAACCATACAGTATTCCCTAACTAAACGAAATAGAAATCTGACCACAGCCTTGCCAATTCTCCTCCCCATGGTTGACAACCCACTTCCTGATCTCATTTCTCAGCCCATCACAAAGCCCTGTGGGGATCGCCCACCAGCACCACCAATCAGTTTAAAAAAACAGTCGACAGCTAAGCTTTCTGCTTCTAGTTATTCTCACAGAGTACAGAGTGCTCTACTGAAGCGATACTTGTGCAGTGTGCAGTGACCACCGCTGTGATAGTTATAATATTGTTTTTTATTGTTGGGTTTAACAAGAACATCACATGCTCATGTTCTCCTCATCTGATATGAGTGTGATGAGGTTCAGGAGCCACACATTAGATGCCACTTGAGACAGCAGATCTGCACCACGGACACGGACAAAGCTGCACTTCATGTTCTGACATCATTAAATGAAAATCCCGGTCTTGCTCTGACCTCAGCACACAAATGATGCATCTGGCTAGATGATTGGGAAACTAATATATTCATTTGATCCTGGGCTGAGAGGTGCTCAGTCGTCTTGGTGGCACGTATGTAAGGTATTTGAAAAGATGAGTAAGCTTACTGTGGTAAAGGCTGAGGGTTCTGTGACCTTGTAAATATGAGATAGATGAGCTGTGGGTGGTATATTACACAGGAAGCATAAACAAAAGGATGGACATCCTATAATGGACATGAAGCACATTCAGACCAACCATAATACCAGGACCATAAAACCTTATATGATCAATCAATCATTTAATCACTTAAATGACAATTTATTTGCCAAAATACTGACATAGTAAACAGGAAACCAAGAGCAAACATAAAAATAAACTTTGGAAAAATATGTACTGTCATACAGATTTGTGTCATTAAGTAGCAAATGTAACACCATACAAATGACCAATTAAATTATTTTCCACATAATGATCATTGGACTAATACAAAACTATTACATTCTGCTCTAGATAGAATCGTGTGATCGAGTGTATGTCCTCTTTGCATACAGCTTATCACGCAGTGCCCATTTAACAGTCAAAACACACTCACTGTGCTCCTCACTTGGTGGACAGGTGTTACTGGTTTCCGCAATCGCACGTTTACTTTCCACATGGCGTGTCAGCCAGCTCTGAAGAGAAGCATCACACTCGTCTGTCTCCACAGAGTGAGAAGATGAGTGCTACCTGCCTGGTAACAAATGCCATCCATACATCTGACTTGGGTTAAAAGAATGATTATCAAATACTGAAAGCAAAGAGTGAGATCACGCAGTAAAAACTCACTCTGGTCCAAAACTATGTGAGATGCCTCCAAGGGCTCACACTGGCCAATCAAATGACAACAAATGCTGACACTTAAACATTTTAAACCTGGCTGTTGTATTTACAAACAAAGTTGTGGATGAAGCTTTAGTTAATGTGAAATTCATAAGTTTACTGACATCATCTATTAAAACTGTATTTTTTAATGTTAAATATTTTTAAAGCTTCAGAATTTAAGCTAACCAGCACAAAAGAATTATGTTTTTACACATGTAAGAATATGCCAATAAAGCGCAGGAAAAGTTGTTTATTGTTAATGACTGCAAATTTGCATTGGGATTGCATTGAAATCGCATTGTGTTTGCATTCCCTGTGATGAGTACTGCAGAAATCAACAATTATCCAGTTTCTCTATATAGGCTTATATGCAAATATATTCCAAGTGGCGTCCATGCAAAATGCTGAATGCAAC
The DNA here is from genome assembly GCA_036877575.1 of Botia almorhae. Lineage (NCBI taxonomy): Eukaryota > Metazoa > Chordata > Actinopteri > Cypriniformes > Botiidae > Botia > Botia almorhae. Next base: position 13,769 of record JAZGTJ010009727.1, read on the forward strand.
ACTAACACTAATCTTTTCCTTTTAAGTTGAAAAAAATCGATTATGAGTAATCAACATCCCTATTTCTGGTCCTCTTTGCCAGGGACGCTTATCTCATTGTCATGGCAACAGTTTGCTGTTACGTTTTTTGTATTTTGGAGTCTCTTGGAAAATCCACACTGCTCAAATATTCTACAATCTGACAAATGTAGATTAAAAACAGTGGAAAACAAACACCAAAAGGTTTTAACATTATTTTATCTCATAATGCACCATGGTGATGTGTCCTAGTATATTTATTATATTTAGAGACACGTGTGCTTTAGTGGAGAAGTGCTATTGGTATAGTTGCTATCTATGGAGTGTTCCAAAATCAGACACTTATGAGATTGTATTTTCGTTAGGATGCTGTGTATATAGGCAAATGGGTTTGGGAACAGAGCTACTGAGTTCACCAGTTCTGATCTGTTGTTTATCTGAAGAAATGGGGGAAGGGAAGGAAAAGAAAAAAGAAAACGGAGAGAGGGTGAGAGACAGGTCCTAACCACAGCCTGAAGCAACACCTCTGTCTGATGTCAGTGGTTCCCCTGGAGATTCATTAATGATTACCAGAGACACATTGTCAGACACTTCTGTGACACAACAGTCCTAAAAGGGGGAGGTTACATTAGGACATAAAGAGACCATAACAGCTCAGATCTACAGAGTTGTGATATATGATACTATAAGCTGTGGTATAGATTTCTGCCACAGACAGATTTAAAGAAAAGTATCTGATCCAGTAATAATGCATCATCTCTGCAATTCTCGAGCCATTCAGACAGAATCAACAAACAGATCAGTGATTTCTGTCTATGAGCAGCACCAAGACCATTACTGTCAAGAGCAACTCCATCAGACCACTGAAATACTGAAAACTGATAGGCTTACAGTTTAATGGCTATTGACAGCTGTTCCTTAGGGAGTCGGGGCTGGTGTACAGCAGCAGAGAGTGGTCGACTTCAGGCAAGCTCCCTCCATCTGCTGCTGTCTCCAGTAGCTTCTCTTTCTCTGTCCAAAAAGGTCTCAGCTCGTCTTCTCCCATAATCCTCTCTGTTATAAAAGGGGCATCTGCTCAAGCACCCCATGTCTCCCATGTGCCCCAGGGCTGTGTTCTGAATAGCATACTTCCATAGTATTTTCTGTGTTTTTTATTATTGTTATGCAAATATGCAAATTTTCTTTATACACACAGGACCGGAATAACCTAATAGATATTCCAAAAAATCGTATTATGCTTTTATCTTGTTTTTGACGGTTTGTACACAAAAATGAATTTCACATGAAGACAAGATAACTGGCATGAGACCCCAGAAATAAGCTCAAATTTGTATTAAAATTTTAAACTATGACTAGAGTGAATCTAGAGTCTAGAATCTAGAATCTGATTTACTCAAAGAAGACCCATCATAGCAGGAAATATACCCTGTGTTTAATTTTTAATGTAAGAGAGAATAATCTTATATGTATTAACACAACAATCACAGTCAAGGGAAGCAATGTATCATGTTCTGGAATGCTGGTTATTAATCTGAAACAGTGCAAGAAGCTTTATAAAAAACATTAAATGGCGAAATCTCTTTCTTGAATTTGTGTTACATTCTAATGTTTACTGAATGGTTTAAATCTAAAACATCCAGCACTAAAAAGCACCCTGTAGACCATCTATAGTCCACCAGATATACATTACATGACAAAAATCTAGATATTTCAAGAATTTTAAATATTTAATTGTCCCTATCCATGATAAGGAAACGAAAGCTTCTGCATGACATCACTAATTGTGGGCAGGGCCTTGTCCAATGGTTCACAGGGAGTGCTTAAGATGTGCGGTACCCCACTGGTGACAACAACATAGTCCAAACATTGTCTTTATAGTAAGCAGTTCACACTAGTACACTAGAATGTCCATTGCTTTTCCTTTATAAAGCACAGAGCCCAACCACTTTAACAATAACAGATCACAATTCTTCGAAGAAAGAATCACCTTTTTTCTGTAGGTGCAAAAACATCCTCAAAGTGTGAACGGACACGACACTGCTGTAAGCATAACTGCTTTCATACTGCGTTCCTAAGGGATTCTGCAAAAATCTGTACCAGGACAGAAGAGGCAAACACACACACACTCACTGTACTCAGGGGGTTTGTACCGATGCTTTGACTGCATGCTGCTGCTACTCTTAGGGGGTTAGTTTGGCAAAAATGATGCAACTTACTTTACAATAATAGTGGCTGACAAACAGTGTGGTCTAGCTATAAGAGGTCTTTAGGAAACTCAATCTGGGTCCTCTGTCCAACTTCATCCATCAGAGCCATATTAGAGTCTTTGACTGCAATGTTGTGTTTGATAAGCTTGTAAACATGTTCCCTTCCCAATAAATTATTAAGATGGAGGGTTCTGTGGTCCATGCACAACGTTTGACCTAAAGACTATTTTGAGCAATGGTCTGATAGGCAGAGAGACTCTTAAGAGTTCTTGTATGGACTCGGAGGATGAGTAATTAGTCAGGCAGAGTGCTTTATGAGCTCTCTGCTGCCCTTGTCCAATTGACCTCCTTGATAAAAGCGCCATTACTGGCAATTAGGCCACAAGATGCAAAACAAGCATCTCTGGGAGGAGAATCTACAGACAGTTGTGTATGAAGCAACGGGCTTGGTTCATGTAAATAGTTGTTTGACAAACTACAAAATTAGCCTTTTCTTAATATAAAGGTGTGTTAGCCCTTTTAACACACCAGTAAATTCAGCCTGACTGTCATTTATACATTTTTGGAATAAGTGCTTTTTTATTGAAGCCCATTAACAAATACAAAAATGCTGGTGGTAGTGTTGTCAAATTTCCATTCAGAAAACTGACAATACAGATGAGTTTTTTTTTGTGGAGTATGGAGATTCAAAAAACACAAAAATGATGAATAAATATTAGACTACAGGTAAGTTTAGGAAAGCTGAAAGCAGTTATACAGCAGGAGCTGAAAAAATTTTTACTTTCAAATTCATAATGAAATCTGCTTAGACACCATGCCTGTTAAAGGAGGGGGAGGGGAGCGTCAGCACACAGATGCAGGCAGACGCTGACTGTGTGCGCTCGAGGCAGACCACCCAGGTCACCTGCCACCTGGGTTGTTGTCATGGCAACCATATCCTTTACAAACAGCTACATTCAGGTGAGAGGATGGAGAGAAGTGAATGGGCCGAAATGCCTTATGTGTCATGCTAATTAAGACTGTGTGCTCGGTTCTGTGTTCTCTGAAAAACACATATCTAGGTGAACAAAAAATGTATTTTTCTGTATTTTTTACATATGATGTTTTTTTGGAATAGATTAACGTGGTATTCAATAAAACCCAAACTATACATTATTGTAGATTAAAGCAGAGATATACCAATATAACCACCACCCAATTATGCGGAAAGGACTGTCAGCTGCTCCTGCAACAGTCTACCACCAGCCTGGTCTATGGATAATGAACATGTTTTTGCATGCATGTCATACTAACAAAGTAACATTTCCTACATAAAGAGAGACAGAATGTCTTTTCTTGCTAAACGTGGGTCGAGACTCAAACATTTTCAGCCAGAGTAATATCATGAGGAATTCAGGCTGATCAGTAGCTGCTGGTCTTAAGCCTGGCCTCAAGAATACAGTGCTACATTCCAACCCCCTCAAAGACAGACCCCCCCACTCCACCTAGTCGGCAAGACAACAGTCAAGCAAAAGAGAGAGAGAGAACATGAAGAAGAGAATGAGAGGGAGATAGAGAGACAGAGCAAAAGAAAGGAAATTCCTGGAATAGCTCAAAAGTAAAGAGCCGCCTTTCTAAACACTCCTGTCATAGCGTGTCCACACAACCTATGTGCTTCTTATCAGCAAGCAAACTAATTAACCCACCCTCTTTCTCTCGCTCACTCACACACTCTCAGAGAGAGATATGTGCTGCTGACTCCGAACTTATATATGAAAACACAAGTGGCGGCCCTTGAAATTTTCCTGGCCCTCATTTTACTTTGTTTATCTGCAGCACACAGGAAAAAAGCCAAGGATTCAGCCAAGGCCCAGCACCCCTCCCCCAGCCTCTACTGCTGCTTTCCCTCTGCCCTCCAAAACCTCCCTCTCTCTCTTTTACTTCCTTCCTGTATTCTCCACTCCCCTGCTACTCCCTGGGTTGTAAATGCACACTATGGTGTAAACCTTTGAGTAACTGTATACAAATAACAAAAGCATCAGATGTCCAACCAAGAGGGGCTGTAAATATTTTTAATGGTTTCAAGGAAATCCATAATGGTGCTAATTTGTTTAGTTTTAAAATGAGGCTTGTGAAATGGATGCACTACTCTAAAGTCCTAAACTGAATGGTTAAAAAGGACTGTGTAAACAGCAGTTATCCCACACTTGGTTTGTATAGGCATACTTGTCGTTAAAGGGTTAAGTCTTACACAGCCATTACATTTCTGATGTCAAAGTGAAAAACAAACACAGCCAGAAAATTACAGTAGGGAGTGTGTGCATGTGTGTATTGGGGGGGGGTGCTGGCTGTGCATTATGCTGGACATTTACTACTAGGCCACAAACATACTTCAAGCAAGTATGCTAATGCAGAGACCTGTCCATATAGTAACCAACCTCACTACCCAAAGGGGACAACAGAGTTAGCTTCAAATGTCTGTTATTTAGGTAAGTAGCTATAAATGCATTGATTATAACTAAGACTCCTCAAACTGTGGCTTGGTCTTAAGAATGCAAATCAAACTTGTGTAGGTAGAAGCGTCTGTATTCACATACTTCAGTAGAGCTTCCAGCACATGCCTCTGGTAAATGTTTCTTCTAAAGAAACTAAAGAAACTTGCAATACAACGAAAACAGTCTATGCATTCTCTGGGAACTAAATTTACAATCTTACAATCTAAAACCTCTAAAATCTAAAAATCTGTAATGGTTTGGTTTGGCGACAGAGTATCATTAGTTCAGTATAAAAACAATATGAAGTCAATGGAAAGTCCCCATCACAACAGAAAAACAACCACTTGTGTGTGGTTGGCTGTCTTTGCCCATGTGGTCAGCTAGAACCTAGGTACAACAGACTAAAGAAACTAGATGTGACCTTGCATTGGATTCCTAGAACTTCTGACTGATCAAAGTAATCAATCCAAATTAATATAATTACAGAATACACAGGGGACTAAACAGTCTTCACACTTCCAACAATCAATAA
>JAZGTJ010009728.1:0-18997 GCA_036877575.1 Botia almorhae
ATCAGAGCTTACACAATGAACATTTAATACTTTTTAATTTAATACATTTGTGATAAATCCGTTATAATATAATTAATGATAAATGTTCAATGACAAATCAAGTCATTATTTTTCATTATCCACATCATACGGCCCAAAGATTTTGTAAATGACCACAGAAGCCAGCACACATTCATTTCAGTCTGCCATAACACCATGGGTTTGTTCAGCTCAACAGCCTCCTGCTGGGGCTGCAGACTCCCCACTGCTTACGAATCTTTGCCACAGCTCAACACACTTATAAACGTGTCCACCAGACACACCGACAACACAAGACAGATGCGCACTATTGCTTATGCACTGATTTTCATTTCAAGAGCCTTTTGCTCTGCTAGTTATGTGGAGTTGCATCACATGACCATTTCTCAGCGGATTATAGGTTGGAAGAAATGCAGGCATTCAGAGTTGCAATTTTCACGCCCAATTATGCTAATGTGTTTTGCTGCTGTCTATGTGAGCAGGGTTGATGGAACTGTGTCCTTGATGTTGGGCCTGCTGGAACACACGAAGGCTAGGACAGACGTGACACAGTGTGCATACTTTTCCCAAGAGAGTACAACCTCCTGCTCCAAACAATCTATAAACATGAGGTTTATTCCATGCAGGAGCTAGCAAGCAGGGAGCCTGGCAAGATCTGGATGAAAAAGCCACAGAAATACAGTTCCTTAAGTCTGTAATAATGTTGAGGCTTGGTGCTTGGCTGGGAATGTTCTAGGCAAAGGCATATCGTACTTTGAGCTGGTTCCCAGGTGTCATTTCAAAGACACATGCGAGAAAAATTCAACCCGAATAGTGAACTTAGCTTTACACTGATCTTGTGTCTTGTAGGTACTAAGACATTAGTTTCGAAAAGCAATGGTCACAAACGTCACTTAACGTGTATTTATTTTTCTGCCATTTTTGTTAGGAAAATACATCAACAGACTCTTACAGGAAAGCTCAGTTCCTCAGCACCATCTCGACCCATTGAGCCCACTTAACCTCTCCGCTGAATGACAGAAATATGTCTTCTGTTTTATTCATGTCGTAAAACCACTACCGTGGATGTGAGGAAATGACTCATTCAGAAAGGAAAAATCAGTCTTTCAGCAGACAAATTTCTGCTATACATGAGAACTTTTAAAAGGCTATTACTAATTTTTTCCCAGTACAGCCTCTCCAGGATGTGCTTGAAACCAGTTCTGAATAATAAGCATTAATTATTTTTTTGTCTTTTTAAAGCAATATCCAAATTCATGCAATGACTAATAATACTGTAGGCCAGTCTGTATTAATATATACAGTATCTGAATGCGTGTGTGTGCACAACCCTCAATGTGTGACGAGGCATCCATTAATATTTGATAATATTTTAATGTTCTATTGCTAGAACACTATTTACAGTGGCTGAGATGTCAGAAAGCCCACGTCCAGATTTTAGCCAATCAGAAAAGCCTAAAAGAAGCTCTGAAATCTGTTAGTCCCACTGAAACACAACGGCTGACAGTTATAGCTAGTTAAACTTTGTACAATAAAAGCCTGAATCATGGCAGTCAAACGTCTGTGCGCCTTTTAACATTTACAGATTGCTGCAAAAGCTACAATGGTGGTAAATGGCCAAAACACAATTGTAAACGATCTGAATGGAGAAGAATAGTGAGGAATTTTAAACAGGCAATATACCATCAGACCAAAAGTATGAAACTTCTTTCTATATACATGTTTACCTTTCTATATTGTGCTATATATACCTCATAGTATTCAATCTGATTATATGAGTTTAAATCACATATGATGCTGTTCTAGCTACTGATGGTATCACAGCACATCCAAAACTTTCCTATTGGTAAGATGCAGGGATATGCTACTGCAAAAGCATGTGGCATTTACCATAAACAGTCTGGCAGGCTGTCAACAGTGTCTTTAAATGTCTCAGATCCGTACAACACTCACACATAACACAGCTGTGTTGAAATGCAACATAAATGTCAAACCAATGAGCTGAATGGTCAGGTAAGTTTTATAAGAGAACATCCTAAAACACGTTTTCCTGTCCACTGTTCATTGATCAACATTCAACAATCTTTGTACTTGTTCACGTACAGTAGGAGTACGCCATATACAGTAATGTTTATGTTCATAACACATAATTAGCCTATGAATTTAAAAAAGTTAAACTTTTACTTTTAATTTCCTTTTCACTTTATTTATACATAATAATCAAATCACAGTAATTATGCGTGGGTCGTTCAGTTTAAATTAGGGATTTGAATTTGATCGTGATACTTTCATGATATCAGGAAGTGTCTGCTGGGGCAGAACAGTAGATAGTTAAGATGGATGAGCTGTGGCAGAAGTCTACAGTCCTATAGAGATTGATGGTCTTGGTGTGGACCTGCTTACATCAGCAGTATGAACATGTCCCTCTGATCATTCTTACTGATTTTAGTGTAGGTCAGTTTGCTTTCTACACAAAGATCTCAGTTATTTATTATTTCATGAAATACCTCTATTAAAGATTTTTACATGTATGCAAGATGTGAAATAAATAAATGATGACTGTCCATATGGAGGGAGAAAAATTATGTAACATTAAATAAAATAGGAGGGTTTGCTTGATGTCCAGTTTTATCTCATTATTTTCAGACTGTAAGTGATCAGAGTAGTTGATTGAAGTCTTAGCATTGATTTTTTATATTCAATCACAAAATGTAATCATTTTTCCCATCAGCAAACCTGGTGATTTAGTGCAGGCTGCAGAACAGACACCCAGTCCACAATCCGGCATTCCAGAGGGTATGTTGGGAACACATACATGCAATATTGATAAGACATTAGTTCTTTTGAATATGGTGTATTTCCATATGTCAATACAGCCAGAAATACTGCCAGAAATGCTGCCAAATACTAAAAATGTAAACGCTATATAGCTAAATGCAGTGTGTAAGAGCTAACAGTCTCTCACCAACATAAAACACACAGTTAATCTTCATTTTGGGTCCATTATTAAATTTGCATCGACATGTAGTTGCCTTTTACAGCCAGTTATGTGTCTGTAACTATTGAGCAACATTTAGCTGCCTCAGGTATTAACCCAGTAGTCGGTTATTTTAGTTTACCTACTCTAAGCGCTCCTTTCATTCAAAGTTGTTAGTACTGGACAGCCCTGGGGGTCCTCGAGGGTCAGAAACCCACAGAAAGAAGTTTGCTGAGGTAGGATGAACTCTTTGAAGGGGTTCTGCTTATGGAAGGGTCAATGCTAATGCTTTTGCTGATTGGTTCATGGTGGTCTTTGCTTCATTGCTCGGATCCTCATGTTCTCTTACAAGCTGTGACATCACAGGCAAGTCTCAGGGTCCGTTTATAACAAACCACAACTTTTAGCACAAAAGCATAAATTGAGAAACAGAAAAATAATTTAAATGTTTTACCTGATAGTAAGATTCTGAGATGCAACAACAATACGAGATTTACAATCATTTCAAATGGAGACACCAGACTGTCACCAAACTACTACTATGACTATATGCTTACAGTAAATTTCTGGTTGCTACAGGTAAATACGTTTACATTTACTCCATCATACTAAGTCTTTAGTTAATCTGTTGTTTCTGCACAAAACAAATACAACTATTTAGATTGTCATTATGTATTTGAGCAGATCTCTGTTTCATCTCTGTTCGGTTCTTAACAAGCATTTATCAGGCAGTCCATGCCAGGATACCCTCAGTGTGTGAATCATTTGAAGTGCTCCCACACAACATCTTACTAAAATGATAACCTGTTTGCATTATTCATGCTGCAAGCTGTAAGTGCCTACAAATGCAAAGCATCTTACAACTGCAATAAAGTTGATAGGTCCATTGACGATGTTTAGACATTACTCACCTGCCTCAATGAGAACCAGGGGGTCTATTTTTGCATGCAGCCACAGACATACGAGAACAGTTCAGTGAAATTATGCCATACAGAATTAACACACACAAAAAAACATAATCGCATGCTGTGATTTATTTCATTTTTCAAGCGATCATAGCAGTTAATTCAGACCCAAGATGACACATTCCATGTAACATTTTAGAATAAAATGTTACATAAAATGTAAAATTCAGTAGTTTATTAGTAATTGCATCCAGGCTTACAACACTGAATTTGTAATATCAAGCTAACTGACTTTCATCCATAACCTTTTCAAAAGCTGGATAATCCAAATATGATAGTAGCTTTAAATATATAAAAAGGAAATCTGTTTTACTTGACATTTAGTAAACTAGTAAAAGTTGACACACGTATTATGCACACACAATCTATACGATTGTATTCGGTCATTTGAAGTGACGTGACTTTTAAATTTAAAAATCTAAGCAAAACAACTTCAAAACCTCCTTTATCATTGTATGCTGCATTATACGGGCACTAACTCAAAGTCAGCAGAGCCCCTGATCTGCACTGTATTAGATAATCACACATAATCTGAAAATAACAATATTACTGCATTAAAGTGATGAAAACGTTTCAGGCTAATGTAGCTGCAGTGGATGAATCGCAGACCAGAAACACATTCATCACAACTGTCCGAGCAGAACACACTCACACTGTTGCATTCGACCGCCCACTTGATTGTGTTCTTATCAGCCGTTTGCTAAATCAATATGTACCGGATTACTCTAGCAGTATAATTACATCATGTTATAGAATACGAACTGATTTATTGAACATATTGTTTCTGGTTTTGTCTTTTAATTATTGTACTTCACTTACATCTGTTGTGTCTTATATGAAAGTTATATCTTGGATTCTAAAATTGATTAATCAGTGCGGTAGCACTGTGTGCTATACAAAATTTCGAGTATTATTACAATCTCTATTATATACAGACAGATTTATTTGTAAATATATCAATATATTATTTAAATACCCTATATCAATTACTGAGACAATTATGTGTTCATTTATGTCAATTGTCGACTATGTAATTTGTTACACAGACAACTATACTGCAACTGTGTTTTGTATATTGATAGACAAACTCAGCACATCTGTATTGACATCAGACCTAAACAACAGTAGTCAGCATTGATCTTCTGGGCTTGTTAAGGAGTTAAAACATAGTGACTAATTAGAATGCCATCAGCTATAACAGAGACGAGATACTGAGGCTAACAGTGTTTGTGTGAAAATTATCCATTTCATAAGTAAATTAGCTTCAATGGCATTAACACAAATTGTTGATGTGTGAGGAAGATACTGCAGAACCTGTCGATCCAAATGACTGTTTTCTTAAGCCATTTAACTTAAAATGTGTAAAATGGCAGTTTATGAAAGCTGTAGGGGTCTAAATATAAAACTGAATTGAGAGCACAATAATATTGAGTGGGAACCATCTTAGGCTTGAGAGCAGCTATATGACAGAAATAAAGCATTGTGGAAAATACACTCAAACCATGTCAGCCAGTACTAATACACACACAGCACACAGCAGCTACATAATGGGCAGTGGAGAAAGAGTGAGGTATCTTATATAACATGTTTATTTGATCTTTTTAAACTCTTTTGTCCCAGTGAATTAAGTGGCCATTTAAAGTAAACAGCCCAGAGAGGCAAATAAAGACCAGAGAAGGATGCACGTTATAAAGCGCTTGTGTTGCTTGCACCTTAAGTGATCTCACAAATAAACATCCACTGTCCCAGAAAACCACTTCTCTTTAGCTTCAGTTATTAAAGCCAAGATTCAGACGTACTTTGTACCTTTGATTAAACATGCTTTGCATATCCTGGTAGTGTTATTTTTGAAGGCTTCTTCAGACCACTAAAGCTGTCCAGCGATTCCAGCAGTCTACACTAGAGCCAAAGAGTCATTGTGTGACAGGCAGGTTTAAGAATCTGGAGGCCTCATGCTCTTCTGGGACGAGACACTGCTATGAGAGGCACTATCTCGCTTCTGCATGCAATTTAAAAAATGAGGAGAGCTTGAAAAGAGAAAAGCAACGGAGGAAGGTTGTCATGTATAGTTTCAGTTATTCATAAGGGGGGAAAAGAACCAATAAAAGATTATGCATGAAGTCTGTGAAAATCTGTAATTTTTATTCATAGAAGAGTGTAGTGGAAACAAAGAGAGGGTGTTATATTGATATAGACAGTTTGCTAACAGGCTCATGTGCCAGGTTGCTGTCCCAGGAGTGGCTCCATGGCTTCAAAGGATAATTGAGCCCGGCACTCTCTGCTTTTTTCTATGTTTGTGTGTGCTCACATTGGGTATTTCTCAAAGCTGAGATGACTGCTAAATTACAGTCTAGAGGTACTATAGCGCTGTGAGGAGGCAGCGTTCTTTTGGTGGAGTTGTCAGTGTATTTCTGATTATATTATATCTGCATCTGTATTTATTCTGTCATGCAGGTGCTTCAAATCTTTTCATATAAAAGAGTATTATACAGAGAATTATACAGTCTGCACTGCTCATTGATTAAGCACTAATTTGCCTGTCTGTGTAATTATTCAAGTACGTAAATAAAAGTCCATCTTTGCGAAAGTTTTTAGACCAATCAGACGACCTGTAATGGTCATGTGACCACTCTGACGCCACAGGAAATGATCATGACAACACTGATTGGCTGATGGAAGGGCACTAGTGACTACAATAGCTGTACATATATGTTCCCTGCAAATAAATGTGATTTTGTTAGAATACACAGCTAAGTTTTAATGGATGTCAATTTAGAAAGATGCTTTTAGGAACCAAATGGTGAAGTTACAGCATCAATCAGTGAGGAAGAGCAGAAAGACTGTAAACAATCAACGAAACTGCTGTTTAATTTAAAGCATACATATTGCAAACCATTGTTCCTCATTCTGTTATTTAAGAGAGCAATTACTTGTTTGAGGCAGGTGCGTTAGAATAAAATGTTATTTTTGGCCTCCCAGAGATAGCTTTAATCAATTTCAGATTGGGTCCTGGAGATCTAATTCAATTTTGTGTTGCTATGGAACGGGGACGTGTGTGTAAGTGTGTGTGAGTTAGAGGCTATGATGGAGACAAAAAGGGATTTAATCACACATCACACAAAGCCAGAGAGACAGAATGGAAGGGCTGTTTGCTACTATCTCAACAGTTTCTTTGCCAATTAATTCTTGCCTTTTGTAGAATCACAGCAATAGATGTGTGTCCAAGAACAGGAGATTATTGACAGCCCTTAATTATTTTATGCAGTTAAAACAATTTACACCATATTTTAAGTATCATTAGAGCCAAATATAGTAATGCAATACAAAATGTCTAATTACTCATTTTCTAGCCAAATAATACATTCATGAGATTTTAAATATGATAATTAACAGCACCTTTCAGCACAAGTCGAAGGCCATATTCCAAGGCCTTTCGAATTCACTGCCTAGTTTATCATGACAAAACGCTGCTGGTTCGATAAATAGTGGAGTTCTTGAATGCCATCTGAGAGCAAAAATGAATCACATACCGCGGATCATTTTTTCCACCGTCTGGAAAGCATAACTTTCCATCTGCCCCTTAAAATACTCTATAGTCCCGGTTTTCAATGTAGTATTTTTGTTTCTAAATCATCAACAGTGATTCAAGCCTGTAAGCTGCCATAGGACTCAGGCATTGCATTTGTAGGACTGATTAATGGGGAACAGTAAACAGAATATGGGCTCAACGTGGTATGAATCACCATATGGTTGATTAATCTCACTAATCACTTTGCAAAATCATTGACAAATAGCACCAGCAAAGTGAATTGACCGGCCCCGTGTGATTACAGTGAATCACTGGTAGGCAGCTGTGCTTTGGAATTGCAGAAAAGTAACTATTCATTGTGTTCCTTATGCAATTATACATCATGAAGTCCTTAGGTTACAAAGTTCAGTGATCATCATATCATATCGTGAATAAGATCTCTATCTGCTTGGAAATGTTATAATTACTTCTGGCTTCAGGATATCTAAGGCACCTGGGGCTGTGACTACATCTACTCTTCATTACTACTCCTCATTACTGGATGGGTCACTTGGGTTTGGGGAATTTTTTACTTTTAATTTGTCAGTCAGAACAAAGTTTAGCTTAGTCAGCGATGATGGCCTGAGAAATCAGGTGTTCTCTCTTCTCCTCAGTTTCATGTTAATCCACAGTCAACAGAGTTCTGAATCAGCTCCACAATCTTAAACTGTGGATTAAATTAATCATTGTAAATTATCAATCACATTTTTAAAACCATTATATATCTATTATTTAAAACATTTATATCTGCACTTACAAACAAAACTGTATTGCTTTCTTTGTTTCATAAAATAAATCAGGTCTAACCCTATGAGGTTAATGCTTTGTTATGTTAATGCTTTACAATTATAATAACCATATTTGATATTTTGACCATATTTGACCAATTTTTGTTCAAAGTTTAAAAAATACAAATTAATTTAACAGAATTTTAAACCTCCTGATATTTAAGTATTGCAGGTTTCAGGTTTGATAATTAAGACTTTTACAAAGCTACGTGTTGATATTAAACAAACTGTCGGCACTACAGAGCATTCGTTTTTCACCATGGGGCTCTTTAAATGTGACGGTTCTGAACAAAATCATGTCAGAGCTGCAGTCGTGGATTACAATTAGCGTTCAGTTGTGCAACTACAAACGCTGTCTGCTTGTTTTAAATTAGCTCCAAACAAATATGACAAAACCACACAGATTAATAGTGGTACTGATGAAGTCACAGCCCCCACACAGCTCTGTCAGTCAATGAGCGACAGGTCAAAAGAGATTCGTGTTAGCTTTTTTACCATTAGCAACACACTACCAGAACAAAGCCTCCAAAAATCTGAATAACCCCACCCCCCTCGCCAAACATTTCCAACACCTTTAATGTTGATGTCATGAAGCAATATAGATGGCACTCATAACTGCCACCTGTTTTGCATTCTCACATGACTCAATGAAGGTGATATTGATCTGCGGGCCCTGCCAGCTTGTTGTCCCTTATCTATTGTTGACACTCTCAACAATTTACAATGCTGATTGCCCAGGGGTACAATAACACATCCTGGGCCCGCTGAGAGTTGAGAAGCAGTCCCGGTTCTGCCTTTCCTATTAGAATGCTGCCATGAGAATTATGTGCTACATGTATATATGCATGGGCAGCTGTTTATGGCCATTTTGATTGTCAGGATAGTGGCGCTGTTGCTTTAAGGGAATGAATAATGGGAATATTCAGCCATTCTCATTCCACATGCCAACAACCGAATGTGTGATTAAAGCTGACGTTGAATCCAATAGAAGAGAATAAGTAACTCTCCAGAGGTCTACGAGATTGAATACGCAGTCTAAGAAATACAAGTGCATTTATTAGAATCATATTTATTCTTTTGTCATTTAGGGGAGTTAACGCGGCTCTCTGAGAGACCACTGAATCAGCTTTGGTGATAAACAATTTTGTTGACTTCTGGTGGCAGTAGATTTACTGCTTGTTAAGCCCTGTGTTAGTAAGCAGAGCTTGACTCATCATAATGCTGGTCAGGTTAACACTGCCACAGTCCAAATACCAAATGACAGCATAGCATTAATCTCCTGCAGCTCCAGCATGAGAGCGAGAAACCACGCAGGAGAACATATGTTTCCTCTTAGTCATCAAGGTGTAATGATAATAATAGCTCCATTTTCTCTAATTGCACAGTGCAATCGCCCCATTGAAGCAGGAAGTGATGGTGATAAAGCGCGAGAGAGGCAAAGAGGTTCGGTACACGACCGAAATGTGTCATTCTCACTCGACACTCAGGGTTCTGAAGAAATGAATCTTATCTAGTCTCCAAATTTAAACAGCTCACCTATGAATCCTGCAAATTAAGAAACAGAGTGAGCTGAGCAGGCAATACGGGTGTGTTTTTGTAATGAACATGATTTGATACTGGAACAAAAAAGAAGAAATATCAAAACATCTAAACATCTGATATACATACAGAGCTGATTTCCCTAAACTGTATTCATTGTATACTTGTATATTCATTGTATATAATATGACACAGCTTTTAATATATTATATTTATTGTATTTTTTTTATATATATTATATATATATGCCAGGTTTCTAGGAGGGAGTTCCCACTTGCTAATTTCCTCATTAAAATTAATTATAGGTTCAGAGGTTCAGCGATTCCCTCAGCTGCCATAAACAGGCTGACCCTGCCTCCTGCATGTTAATGACCCACCCCTAATGGGCGGAGCCTAATCTCTGCATGCGCTAAAGGACTGTCAATCAGTTCAGCCCCACCTGAGCACTGACACTGATGATTGTGCTGATCATGTGAGCTCATTACTCATGACTCATGACTGGTCTGGGACATTCAGGCACGTCAAATTGCCAGTGACAGAAACCAGTAACATGTAGTGGAGAAAATGTGCAGAGTATGTTTATATTACATTAGAGGTTATTCAGGAATGATTGAAGTAATATTTCTGTCAGTATATTAACACACACACACACATAAATCCTCTCACATCTAAAATCTCCTGGAAATGTTTATTTACTGTTTGCAGCACATTCCAAAGAAGAAAGGACCATCAAAATGTCCTGACTGAGCCCTGCGTGAGCTTTCATAAGGCCCCTGGCATTAAAAATTGATAACAATAACTGAGGCGGAGATTGAACTGAGCAGGGTTTTCTAAACAGTACGACGGAATTGTAGCCAAATACGTTTTCCTATATATTTTTATTTTATATCATTTTGTATGACCCTATGTAGATTTTAAAATATAAAAAAACACTAAATAAGCATATACACATATAAACATTATACAAGCATATACATTTCAAGCTGTCGTTGCAAACCTGGTAAAACTCATTACGCGTGCCCGGATGAACCGCGTCACTCACAGAATAAAGTGACGACCCGACTCTTCACGATAAACACAAAAGAACATCTGCACAGTGTCATCACATCACATCAGCAGTCAGCTCTCATCACAACTCACATGCGCGCGGGATTTTTCTCCCTCTTGTTTTTAGATTGACTGCTCTGGTTGTCTGCAGTCTGTATATATGTGGCTCTAAATATAGCTGTCATAAGCACCCGCAGTCATCAGGGAACGCACATGCGTCTTAGAAAAGTGAGGATGGGTATAAAAGTGCCATTGACACATTTTTTCAAATGTTCAGCCCTGGTGAGTCAGGGATCATGAGGAAAATAACGTGAGCGCTGCCTCAGGCAGTCATACAGCAACATCTAGGAGCTGAGATAGGAGCAGTTCGACTGACAGCAATTAGACAAAAATGTACATTTGTGTAATTTTTTCCATAAGATGATAAGGACGCGGTTCTCCATTGGTTGGTTGAGTAACCTGATGAGTAACAGGTCTGTTCTGATTGGGTGTTATAGAGCAGGAGAAAAACAGTGCTTAAGTGCAAATAATACATTGCTGCCGACCAAATAATCAGGCACAATTAGGATGAAACAGAAATAAACAGGCTAATTAACTTTTAAATGAAAAATGAAAATGTATTTTTGTTGTTGTCGTCATCAAAGGCAGTGCGTCCAGTTAAATGCTACAGTATTTTTGTGTATTTTCATCGGTCACTTTGTAGAACCGATCCAAACTGGGCACCAGCCAACAGCCTTAATCTTTAAAAACATGAACAAAAATGTACAGGATGAAAAATAAAACAAACAATGATGTTCAAGGTAAAACCCAGCTGAAAGATTTTGCTCTGTGCTTTATTTTTGCTGCATCTGTCTATACACAGAATTATTTTTCTTGCAGTCGCGTTGTTTTACCTATTCACACAGGTCAATACATTACCACATACAGCTATTGATGTGCACTGTGCCGTACTCGATACATGATTTCAAAGGTGCATTGATTATGTGTCCTTTTTATGTCACATACACTGAAATACCCAGTGAGATGAGAGGAATCCATGAAAAATAAACAAGAATAAATGAGAAAGACAGACTTTATGAACGTGATATATCTATTGGCCAATGTGAATAATGACAACTACATATTTGTTGAAAATACAGTAAATACATGAGTGTGCAGAGATAGATCATATTTTTAGCCAATGTGTGTGTAGATGTAATTTCTATAGATTCACCTGTCAGAAGTCACTATAACATGCCAATATTAATAGTTTTGTATCAGTGTACAGTATGACAAATAGTAGCAGTTAACAGATTTAATTACACATGAATGGATGAATTTGATCACAGGCAGAGGTCAGCAGAGGGTTAATGTGGATATGATATACACTATGATATAACCCATTACATGCATTTGTTTTAGGCTCTTGTCAGTTAACACTTCCCGTGTGGCTGGTGTTTAATAGTGTGTGTGTGTGTGTGTGTGTGTGTGATCACATATGCATTTGTGTACAGGTACAGGTTTGGCCATATTAAAGCCTATTATCATATAAGCTAATGTGCTGCATTTACTATTAAGTTTACTGTTAAGTCTTATCTTTATACAAAAGATACGATTGTCTTGCATATATTAAAGCACAAAGATTGTGTTTGAAACATTCTCAGGTTGTACAGTTTGTGCAGCAAAAATGGTTAAACTAATATAATTTGTAATGATTAAATCATATTCAATTAGAACAATCCAAAACAGATGTATTTTAACTAGTGGCCCCAGATTCTTGATTCCTACTGTGTGCTTTGGATGCATAAATTCACGTTAAATGTCAGCATAGATGCAAAGAGTGTATTTTCTGCCGTAGCTTCCCACAGTTGACTGCTTTTTCTCAGCACTGTACATAATAATCATTATCAGAATCCAACAGACTTCCCAGGATCTGTGAGAAAACATATGAATGGAATTCATTCAGGGGACAGAGGAACTTTAAGTCTCATACCCACAGCATTGTAAAGAGTATTGATTTTGAAGGAATAGGGGTAAGTGTACATGAAACACTGTGTGTGTGTGTTGTTTGTTTACTACAAGGATGGTACACACCTACAAGGAAAATTTAATATTAAACATACAAAATGATGCTTTTTTGAAAATATAACAATGCAAGGGTTTAGAGGTAGAATATACAGTTTATAGAGTATAAAAATTATGTTGATGGCAAAAGGCATTCAAATGTAATGTGTGTGTGTGTGTGTGTGTGGCAGGGACCATCACATAATCACAGTAGAAACTGAACTGCCTCACACTCCCCTTTGATTGCCTTTACTTTTGAAAGCAATTTTCCACCAGACAGCCGTAGTGCTCCACAAATGGAGGAATTATAGAGATGAAGCGAGTATTTCTGTCAAGCTTTGTCTGTGAAGAAAGTCAGTGGGGAAGAAGGTGAGATCAAAATGAGAAAAAGGAAACCGCAAATACAAACACGACCGGGTGTTTGGGTCAAACGTGTCCACATCTTGTTTCATACCAGCTGCATTATTCAGTGGGGTCAAAGCTAAGGAAACAGGGAGCCTCAGCCGAATAAAGACAGTGAATCAGACCCCATGTGTGGTAATAGACTGAGAATATTAAGTGCTCAGTGATGGCAGAAGTATTGTGTGTTTTCACACTTGACTCCTGTCCGGTTCCAATGGGAACTCTCATGAATTCTTTATAAGGTGCAGAAATCTGAGGATGGAGGGTTTTTATAGGCTGCTTATACCCGCAGTCCCCCTTATCCTATGTGCTGCCTGCCACACAGAGCCGGAACTGTTACTAGTTTTACTTCAGGGAACCGTCCATAAGTGACCACTTAATCTTACTCTTTCAGTTCTTAAAAAAAGATCATCAGGTTGAAATAAATTCATGTTCCTATTAAAACACAATGTTATTTTCAATGGTAAGGAATCATGCTGAAATTTGTAGATATTATGGCACATTTAAACCCTATGAAAGATTCTTTCAGAATGGAATTCAAGACTTGATTCTCTAGAAGTAGATTCAGATCTTTCTTGATGGTTTCCAAATACATTTATTTGTGCCGTCACAGCAGTTTCAATCTGGAGATTCGTGACTGTTGATATGATGCAGTTCATTTATACACCTGGGTTTCTAAATCACATTTAGAAAACATTGATCTTGTGAGGCAAACATTTATGCCAAAATATGGTGATTGAAACAGTTATTAATAACTGTTAATAATAATTGTAGTTATAATGCTGTTATCGTATAGCTCCAGCTTTCCACATGTAGATACAGTATTTTCTTTGTCCATAAATGGGTAAATTACAGTATTGTAACTCGGCCTGCTGTTTAATCAGTTTATAAATGGGTGCATCCAACACATAACAAATTGGAAGCATGTGCCGCAGTGCATTGCTCTGGGTGTGTGTGTTCACAACTCACTACTCCAGTGTGTGTGAACTGACTGCATGGGTTTGACGCAGAGGTCAAATTGCGAGTATGGGTGACCATTTTGGCCAGCATGTCAGGTCACATGGATTATCATATATGCATTATCACACTTGTTTAACAATAGTATTCTCCATTTATTTTCCACTTTGTGAAAACAGGCCAGTAATCAAGTTTCGAACCGCATTTTCCTTGTGCTATTTATACCAACAGCCAAATGTTACATCTGTACAGTATTTATGTTCTTTGTTCTCCCTTCCATATGTATGAGGCTCTATCACCTGTTCCATAATTCTCTGATGTAGCTTTTCCTTTCTTTAACCCCCAGGGACCCGTCATGCAATATTGACGAAATCCTTTCACCAGTCCGCCGCCAAGCGCACCATATTAACAATTCATATCCAATTAAATGAGAAAAGGCTTTTTAGTGCTTCAGGAAAGCTTAAACTGACATTGGTACTGTTATGCTCATGGTTACAAATAGCGATTCCATTATTCTGTGTTCTCTGTTCTTGAATTTTGCCGTACATAAACTCAAAAACCATCACTGGGGTCTTAAGGTCACATTGTCACATTTTCGTTGCTCTCGCAGGGTCTTAAGTAGATTAGATGCGTTTAATGCTGTCTTTGGTGCTTCTGGACACCTTTCGAAGCTGTATCTGCGAATGCCAAAATACAGAAAACTGTATGAGAGCTAAACTACCGAAATGAAACAGCATTAGAATAAGCTAGTAATGTATTTATTCTTTTTTTTTGTAGATGGATATATTCATGGAATTTTTGAGACCAAAATGGCCTGTTGATTTCTGCATAATGCATCGAAGATCATTATGAAATGAATCCATTTCTAGCCAATCGGCATCGCAGTAAAAACTGCAGATGAGATTTCTGAAGTGCCTGCGCATTAACAAGTGAATCCCTAATAATCTTCAATAATCACAACTGTATAGATGTCAGATCTTTATGCATGTGTTAGTAGATTCATACATTTTAGTAGCCCAGTGTCTGTGGGAAGAATATTTTGTTGTGTTATGTCATTTATCTCAGTTATGTGAAAAAATACTTGTTTATACAGCATCAAGGTAAGCAATTTGTTATATTTTTCATACAAAATCTATCTTTGAGATAGATTTCTATCTTTGAGATAGATTTACTGTGATGTGAGATGACTCTTATAAAAACCTTTTCTCTTCACAGACATACATTATTCTATTTATTTTAAAAAAATAACGTGGAAATGACTTTAATGAAAGTGTGTAGGCCCTGTTGTACTTTTTAAGTTAAACTCTATAGTGCCCACATTAGCAATAAACATAAAGTAACATAATTCTGCTAAGATCCTCAGACAATGGTCAATGTTTTTTTATTCCATTCCATTAACAGGTACAGTTTACCTTCAATTATATGTTTGAAGGTAAAATGTTTACCTTCAACCTGTTTATTCACAAAGCAAATAGGTGCTGTGGCATAGTGGGTAAATCTCTGTGCTTATGCCCCAACGGTTGGGTGTTTGAACTTCACTTAGAGTGATTCGAAGTTTTAACCTCTGTATTTTTTTGTTTTATTACAGATTTTTGGATGTCCTTTAACTTGATTCTAAATGTGTGTCCTATATGTTTTTAACCTGTTAATGTGTCTTGTCTTATGCGAACTTGTCTTTTTGTTACACCACTTGACAATACAGGCCTGTGGCTAGCCTTGACTCTAACCTGACCCGCATATCTAATTGTCTTCTGCTTGGCTACACAGAGATGATCTTTTATACAGTGAGTGTTGTGTCTCTCAGCGAAAGTGAAAAAACACAGCAGTGCTGATTAAAATCAGACCTTATCGGATTGGTCTCGCTTCACTCGCTGAGATCTGAAGTCTTTTTTTGTCAGATTGTCAATTAATTCATTCTCTCTGCTAATGGTAAAGGACCACCCCAGTGACCCTCTACTCTACTGGGTTTCAAAAGCTTCTCTGCATCAAGGGATTATCAAGTAAAAGATGTCATGAAAGGAAAAGAAGAGCACATTACCTCACATAAAATGAAAGAAAAAGAAGAGAGGGGGACGTAAGTGTCCTAAATGTATTCAGGGATTTTATCCCACTCGTCATGAACTGAGACTCTCATTAAAAACAGCAAGGAGACCTTTACGGTTTTGAAGTGCGGCTTCAAGCACGCTTTGGCCAATTCTTTCAGGTTTTCATTTGGCCCGTTTTCCCACAGTCCCTTAACTCCAACTGCTCAAAATACATTTGATATTTAAAAAAAGGAAGAAATAACAGCTTTGCTGAAGGTTAATAAGAGAATTGTGATTGTATTTGATAAAGGAGATTCCACAATATTGTCAATATGGTTCTGGTGAAATATAATTGCTATTGAATACTAGAATAAACGCTTTATTTTTATTCCAAGGCCTCTTTTAGGTTCCTGTTTACCCCAGCAATATTAATTAACTTTATCGCCATCTGCTGGACAGGCAACTTACTTCAACGCACCTTCAGTCCAAATACACTGTCGCACCTGCCTCTACACCTGTTGTATCAGGCCACGACCACAGGTATTAAAGTTAGAAAAACAAACGGGCAATTTCACGGTCTGATAATACATGCAATTTCTTCACAGCTTAAACAGAATGGGATCAGCAATAAAACACACAAATTTTACATTATTTGCATACCAAACGAAAAGTTACTCTGTATAAGATTGAATGAGGGATCCACCAGTTTCATTTACTTGAATCTGCAGCTATAGGCATTATTAAGTATTCACCCTATTCGTTTCTACACTGTTGTCCCAGTTCATCGGCACAACTGAATGACCCATTTAGGGATGATGCCATCCTAACTTTACATGCGTTATGACACAAGCGAGGCCAGGCTGGCATCCAGGGAGAAAAGTACAGCTATGCCCCTAAATCACCACGTCTCATCTCCTCGTTTTTGCCAGCAATCACCACTCCTGATTTATTGCGCTACGTTTTACTCTGGTTTATAAAAACGAAGGCTTTCACATGACGTAAATGGGACAAAGAAGTCGAAGGCATTTGTTCAGGAATAAATGTCGGTTTCACTGCTCCCGAAATAGCCACAAAGTAAATTTGCCTTCATACCGGCAGGTTCAAAAATGAGAAATCTCAGTCGCAAAACACGTCCATGACGAATGAAATGTATGAGCGGAGCGCTCTGTGATTTCCAATCTGTTATTTTGGAGAAAGGACCTAGAAAAGGCCAAAAGGATCTTGGACAAGGATCGATAATCGGAGCGAGTTTGCACATCCGAGTGCGCGTCTGTGTTGTCAAACCATTGAAACTACATTAACTACTAATTTATATGCGCAAAATTATTTGTTGTTGTTGTTTTTCAATTTATTCCCTTGATAACAACATGATTTTATATGAATCAATCTGCTTAACAGTAAGCCAGCTACACATACATAATTGTAAGTGCTAGTAGCGTCATGTCATACTCAAGTTTGGTCTTGCCTTATGAGTGAGAGTGATGAGGCCCCTAAGGAGAAGGTGCAGCGTCACCACACAGTGACCGCATCATCGTCATCAGCTGTAATAAAACCTTCCATTGTGAATCAACAGAAGACTGCAGATCACATGCAGTGTCTTCAGAAAGACTTCATTTGATTGCATCAGGAAGACAGTTCACCTTCCTTAACAGCCCAGATAATTGAATAGATGTAATAATTGTAATATTATTGTAATAATGTAATTATAATTAGGAGCTTATATATTGGAAATACATATAAAATGCTGTTTCAGATTTCTGTTAGCTGAGCAGTTATAGTTATTTTCTGTTTGTGATCTGGTATACAGTATGCTAGGGTACAATAGGAGTTGCTGTAGATTAAAGCAGCAATATTTTTGTATCATACTGTTTATGAACTGATAACTCATCACTGTCAGATTATGTGTGAGGGTCTCTGAGGATCTGTGCAGCTTGTTCAACAACATTTGAAGATAAATATGGACCACAAGATTAAACCATTTCAAAACAAGTTTTAATACCAACAGATATTCAATGCAATACCATTACAATTTGTTCCTCACCTTCAACATTGTGCATTTTATATTAAATTAGTTTAGTATACCTACATTTCACAGCTATTTGGTCAGCTGATAGGCTGGCAGTGAGTGAAATGTGTGTGACTCACATGACATGATATAACAGACCCGGTTCTGGCGATGTGTGTAAATGTCAAATCACCCTTCAAATAATTTCTCCACAGTACCAGAAGGAAGTCAGGCTTATATCATTTGGTTAACAAGATCAGCCAGACCAGAGCAATTGCACACTAATGTCCCCTGAGCAGGAAATAATCCTAATGATTTTAATGCTTATATGACACTAATGATGTTCTGTAGAGCATGTGGACCTGTATGGTAAATATACTGTTAATCTGTGTAGGTTCTCATGATGGGACACTGGACATCACATGAGGAAAACCTGTTGAATGATTAAAGGTTATTAAACATTGTTATGGTTTACTTGTTTAGCTAACTACAGTGTTTAGTTTGTGTTCCATTACTGTGTACTACTGAAGTCGAATACATTTATTAAAATGACCTTTAATAACTCTGTATAAGAAAATACTGTTAATTGACAGCTGCCTTTATTTGATCAGTAGCTATTGTAATCCCTACAAGTTCAGTTGTTTAAACTGTAGATGTACCCCAG
>JAZGTJ010009729.1:0-18996 GCA_036877575.1 Botia almorhae
TCTAAAGTGCCAGTGTCCCTCTCCTCAGCCAGCACTCTGTCCCTCTCTCGATCTACCTCTCTAGGAAATGGTCTAAACATCCTCAGCAGTCTCTCACTGAATGGACTGGGTGTTAGCGAGAAAGAGACCATGCAAGGTCTAAACGATCGTCTGTCCAGCTACCTGCAGAAGGTGCGCACTCTGGAGAAGTCCAACGCTGACCTGGAGCTGAAGATAAAACAGATAATGATYGAGCGAKCACCCARRGGTCATGAYATTGAGGGAATGATGGCTCAAGCACATGCGATCGGACAAGAGGTTTGTGATATCATTCAATGTCTGCTGATCTTCTAAAACTAAAGGATAACATTTCTGTGTTGTAGCTGCCATTTAGATGAAACAGCAAGTCTTGTTAATGTCATTATATGAGAGCAATGACATCACACCTGGGTTCTCTAGGTGAGAAAGAAGACCCTGGAGAACGCTCGTATCATGCTGGAGATTGATAATGCCAAGCTCGCAGCAGAAGACTTCAGGCTCAAGTGAGTTGTGTTCTTCTGTTCCTCATATTCTCTAAGATCGTACAGTATTACTGCCATATATTATTATTATCTTTATAAACAGATGGGAGGCTGAGGCTACCCTCTGCCAGTCTGTTGAGAGAGACTGTCACGCTCTGAGACGGGCTAAATCTGACCACGATCAGATCATCTCAACCCTTCAAGGAGACCTGGACAGTCTGAAAGAGGAACTTTATTTTCTGAAGAAGAATCATGATGAGGTAAAATATATTGAGAAAGAGATCTTTGCTTTTCAAAATAATTATTACAACATGATTTTTTAAATGTATCAATTGTGCAGTTGGTAGCCGCACTCTGCCCTCAGTAGTCATTCTGTCAAACACAAAACCCCTGTGGGCTGCAAGCAGATGCGTCCCTTTCAAACTGTTTCTTTAGACAGATACATCTAATAATCAGTGTGTAAAAACACACACACACACCCATGTTCATAAACATAGGTTTGGATCTATATTGTTTGGACAGACGGGTGGGGTTCTGCTGTAGCATTTAACATTATACAGATTATCATCTTTACAATGAGCATCTGCAAAGCAGAATTTTGATGTGGATGACATTATTTTAAGCACCATCTGTGCTAAAAAATAAACTTGAAAAGATTCCAGTATCACATGACTGATTCCATCTCCTCTGTCTATATGAAGGAGATGAACTTGCTAAAGAGCCGTCTAGCCAATGAGCAAGTGAATGTAGAGGTGGACGCAGCCCAGGGGCCAGACCTGGTAGCCATCATGGCAGAGCTGAGGGCCCAGTATGAGGGCATTGCACGGAAGAACAAAGAGGATGCTGAGATGTGGTACCTGAAGAAGGTCAGTACACAATCCACAGCCAGCACACATGATCCGATCTATTCTTAGATTCTTGATTTCACTGTAAACACAGGTGTGTTTGAATGAATATGTATTCTGTGCTACAATAAACGCGGCTGATGTGTGTACATGAGACAGCTGGAGGCCGTGCAGTCGGAGGTGAAGGAGAGCAATGAAGCTCTGCGCTGTGCTCAGAGTGAGCTGAATGAGAGACGACGCTTCATGCAGGCGCTCGAGGTGGAGCTGGACAGCCTGCGGAAACAGGTCACATGATTGAGTGTTTATCCTGCTGCTAATGCCAGAATTAATCAATCCTGTTCATATCTCTGTCCTGCTACACTTCAGCTAATGTCTCAGTGAACAGTTTGAGTCACTTTATCCCTTCATTGTCTTCTGCACACTTTTTCATGGCTGTCAATTAAAAATATAATGAAATTAAATACATCATTAATAATAATACATATCGATATTTGCTGATCCCAAATGAGGATAATTCAAAGACATTGTGTCAGACGAGTAAATAATTGAAAAAACAAAGTGCCTTTAGAAGTCAATAATATAATACGCTGTAAACCATTTTGCAATCAAGTTGTAATCTGTCTGAGGTAGGTTTCTGCAAACACTTTTTCAACATAGTAAATCGTACTAGGTGAACATTAAATTGACAGCCCTAGTTTTTATATTACATCTGCATTCGTTTAATCATTAGCTTGACAGCAAATGCTCAGACAGCATGTCAAGGCTATGACCTTAGCACAGGAAACCAGATGCTCTTCTGTGTGTGAACAGACATCACATTTCAATATGTTTACTGCTGTATAATAAATCACTCTGTAATCACATGTAAAACGATGCAGTGATGACAGTCTAAAACCACACACACACACACACACACACACACTTCCCAAGGTGATAAAGGTTTGTCAGCAGGTTGTTCAAATAGTTCACTGTTCATTGTTTTTCACTTCAATAGTTGTTCTTTAAATTGATGCAGTTTATTAGACATTATACACAGAAATGTGTTTTTGCTTATGTGATTTTAGCTAACAATTTTAGGTTGTAAGAGCGTTTTCCAAATGTTTCCATTAAGTAACATGGTCAAATGTTATTTTTAATATACAAGTAACATTCAAAACGTCCAGTTTTTTAGAAGTTGTATTAAGGCTATTGCTTGGTTATAATAACGTTCAAACATGTTTTTAAAACATTCCACTAACTATTTATAAAAATGTTTTTAGAACGTTGGCCATTGACATAACAGCTGAAAAAAAACTTGACTAATGTTACTTACAAGGATGTTGTTTTGATAACTTTGGGAGAACTTTTAGACAGCGATTTCTGTTAGCTGGGTAATGGCTTCTGGCTAAAGTGCTTCACCAATCACATTTTCACAATGAGAGTTATTTTCTCATTACGACTCACCTCAGGTTGGTGTTTTTGAGGGGAACCTTGGAGAGACGAATCAGAAGTACACCCTTGAGATGGAGCGACTGCAGGGCTCGCTCACGCAGCTGGAGGATGAGCTCTCGCAGCTGCGCCTGGATATGCAGAGAATCAAAACTGATTACGAGCAGTTACTTCGAATCAAACAGAATCTGGAGCTGGAAATTGCCACCTACAGACGACTGCTGGATGGAGAGGAAGTGTAAGAAGCCTCTTGATTTCTTTAGCTGGTCTTTAAGCATCAGTCACAGGCAATGCTGAGGACGATGTGTCTCTAACATTTGTGACATTTGTTTCATTTCTGTTTTTCAGGATCAAAGAGATACTTCCTCCTAAAAGTAAGTCAGTTCTGGACCATAATAATGTTATAAATATTAATAACATGAGGGAAGTTGTCAGACAAGGTTTTAAAACTAAATTTAATGTGACTCTGCATGTTTGTTCATTCTAGGGACATGTTAATAAGATGCTGTAACTGGCCTAGCATTATATTGTATGTTGTGTATTGTGGTTATGTTGTATGTTTTTCATTTGAAGAAGATGCTGAAGTGAGAACAAGGAAGATTGTGAAGGTGGTCACACAGACTATGATCAACGGAAAGGTGGTGGATGAATCCAGTGAGGTGGAGCAGATAGAGGAACCAAAAAAGTGAGTTGGACTCACAGGTCACATTGATCATATGCCATATATGGTCATATATGAGATATAGCACAAGACTATTACCCGTGAGCTGTTCATTTTGCCAAGAGAAAAATAAATATTCAAATGATTCAAAAGCAGTGATGCGTCATTTGTGTTTATTTTTACAATCAGCAATTTGCTTCTTTTCAGTTAGTGAAAATAATGGGGAAAAAATAGTAGAATGGCAAAGTGGCACAACAATAAGGTTTCAATGGTCTTAACCAGTGTACATACACAAGTGAACATATATAACTTCTTCACACTTTCTCCTGAATGCCTGAATGTCTTTATTATTTTACATTTGTGAAGATTGTGCACTGATACTGCTTCTTCTTCGCTGATCTGATTCTATAAGGCGAGTCGCAATAGAACGGGTCATTTCAGAACAGCACAAAGTCAGACAGCCAAACAAAACTCTGTAGTTTCAAATGTCATGCTTTTGTGAGAATGAAACACCAGGTAACTCACACCTCCATCAGCGTTCTGGTAAACAGGTGCCTTTACTTTGGTGCTTTTACAGATGATATCATTGATAAGCTTTATTATAGACGTGAGCAAAAGCTTAGAACGAGCATAGTGGGGGGATTCTGTAGCCACCCTTGACTAAAATGATGGGGTTTTGTATTGCTCTAATCAAGCTGCACAACTTTTAAAATTACATTCATTAGCTCCGCCCAACAGGAAGTCGGACGTTCTGGATTGTATTTGGATTTTTGAATAATTCCAGGCTCTGAATGTTAAAATACTGCTCTTCAGTATTTGAACTGAAGAGCAGGGGTTCATGTAATTGTCACCAAACTAGGCAAATATTATGTCAAGACACTAAAGGGGCTAAATTGTGAAATGTGTTTTTTGATATCTTGAATGGTGTCGCCATGGCGAGAATAAAATCATGGCATCAAATGGAAACAGGAAGTGTCGTCTGCATGCATTGAGTGGCAGAGGAAAGTGCGTCACTTACAATTTGGTCTCTTAGTCCAAATACAGAAGAGATCATGAAGATGCTAAATTGTGATCTCAGATGCTGTTGCAATGGTGTATCAAACATGAATTGTGTACTGACCCATATGGAAACAATTGTGCAAATGATGGGCAAACCTATCAATCTAATCTAATACAAAACAACATTAACAATGACACTGATCAGTCACAATATGTAAGTGCATCCAGTGACATGAAATGTATTGTTTGGTCTGTTTCCTCTAAAAGACTTTGAAACATGATGACTTTTTATGTCATAGATGATTTCTTAACCTGCAGAGCAGGTCTATCTTACCATTGTTTGTTAACTATTGCCACCATGATTGTAAGAAATGCCATTAGAAGCTACTACCTACATTTTGAGCAATATTTGTAATAATAAAAGTTACAATAGACTTTAACGTGGTGTTAAAAGTGCTCAGTGACACCAAAAGATGTGGGTTTCTCTTACAGCTGCTACACTGTAACTAGGGCCGTTGGACAGAGTGTAATAGTGAAACAAAATAACAGCGGCCATTGGTAAGGGGGTGCCCACAACAGACCAGAAACACGATTGTGAACAGGCCAAGAGGGCAGAGAAACGCAACTAGTCCGGGCCCAGAAACCCTAAAGGTGCCCCTGACTGTAACACAACGTATACTCAGTCAAAATCCCTCAATCTCTCAAAAAACACTTAGTGTCACGTGTCAATACCTCTTGTGTGCTCAGTGGACTATTTACACAACAGCAGTTACATGTATTTAAGTCTGTGGTGTGTGTGTGTGTGTGTGTGTGTGTGTGTGTGTGTGTGTGTCTGCGTGTAAGCACTGCAAGAGAATAAAAAAATATGTTCTTTAAAACAAAAAAATTTAAAATGTAAAATACAAATACAACATATTTTGTAGCCCAATAAAGGGACAGTATAACACACGCCTCGGTACTGCCCACTGCTCTGGGTGTGTGTTCACAGTTTGCAGTGTGTGTGTGTGTGTGTGTTCACTACTCACCACTTCAATGGGTGTGCACTAACTGGATGGGTTAAATGCAGAGGAGCATGTCAATTCACTCACCATACTTGCCCAGCACGTCACTTCACATTAGGCACGAATTATGATTGTAATTTTGACATATTAGACAATCATTGATGGCATATATTGATGTTCAGTGGTGTTATATCCTGTGGTTCAGTGGTGTGAAGTCCACCCTGTTATGTTCTGTCTTGTTGACATTACACTGTCTTAAAATACAACAACTTTTCTCAAGATAATGCTTGTTGTAAACACTTTGTTAGAATACATTTGAGACTTTTTAGAGACTGTTCTGTAACAGGGTGGACATTTGGTTGTTGCATGTGTAAATGATTCCTATTCTTTAAAAATGATTAAAGAACCTGAGCTGTATACAATATATTGTTCTTGTAGTGTAAGACCTTCTTCAAATAAAATGACTAAATTATGGACATTTTAACTTTTCCGATTAAAATTCTAAACGTCACTATGCGTAAATTACACCGAATAGTGAGAATGGCCAAAATACATTATGAAGCTCAGTCAAAAATGATAAATATTAGCTTGAGCTCAGCACAACTAGCGCTTCATACAATATCATGTTACTGAAGCTGCGCATGTCATGTTTCCTCTGTGTAATACTGCAGCCTTGTGGTGAAGACCTCCAAACATAAATGAGACTGACATCGTTACCAGTGATCTAGCGTTAATAATAATAATAATTATTATTATTATAGTAAAAAAATAAATATTTCGTGGCTTACATATATAAATAACCCATACAAGTGGTAATATATAACGCGACTCAACACCAATGTTAAATATTTGTTTTTATAATATTTGAATCATCCGATAAATAATACAAAACATGTTTTCAGAAGGCCTTTGTTCGCGGCTCATCAGTCCATCACAATGTTTATCATGTTTTTGATACGCTATAATGTGCCCCGTTTGGATTTCATCATAATTTCCCGACGACCCGCCTGTATTTGTGTCCTGCCCCTTTAAATGTCGCCGACCAATCGGGCTGCTCTTCTGACTCGAAGTACATCCTCTTCCGCCTCAAGCCGCACATTAAAAACACAGGCGCTTTATGCATCTCCAGGACAACGTATTTTAAAACACCCCGATCCAAACAATTATCAGAGGTATATTTTAAATAAACACGTTTCATACTTCAGTCCTGTAATGATTTGTGTTCGCCGTCAGTTTTCGCTGTTGATTAATGTCCTCATCTGCAGTGTGTTACAGCTACATCATTTCCAGGCCTGTACTATCATCATCGCGACTATTTAAACCGATCGCGTTATGGCATAATAGTCTAGTGTCGTATTAGGTTTACTTTTAAACATGATCAATTATGTATGTAATTGTGCTGTTAAATGCGCGTTTTTAAACAGAATAATGCAAACGGACGTTGCATGGTTGCTTGTGGTGATCTACAGTTATAGATAGGCTTGCAAACTACAGTAAAATACGAAAACGTCCCGTATTCAAGACCAAAGTAGCATTCATTTTAGCATTTTATTCAGCCAGTGTTTTTCTTAATGTTTTTTGGCCTAATGCTAAAAATGATTCATTAACACACTTGTTTTGGCAAAACAATGTATATACTATTTAATATAAAAAATAACTTTAATGTCATACACATATATAAAGCGTCACGCACCGCACACAAACCTCCAAATGAAACCGTTATACATCTGTGTCTGAACAAATTATGAGGAACAAACACACTTAACTGCAGGCACGAACATGAAATACAGTAATAATATTTTGAGTGGCCTCTCTCCTGTCTCTCATTGTGCTATAAAGAACCAAGATCGTCCTTTAGTTTCCCTTGCTTAACTTGGCAACCCTAGTTATAAGTGTGCATGCCAAAATAAGTTAAACCTGTCATTCTTTTAATTGCACATTTTGTTAATTTGTAGTATATCATGGCTCAGGACGGGGTGATACTGCAATTCAGCTTTCCAACCTTCGGGGACTCCATGCTTCAAAAGATGGATGCTCTTCGCAGAGATAGACGCTTCTGTGACGTGATTGTTCGCATCAATGACTTAGAAGTGCCTGGACACAAAGTGGTGTTTGCTGCTGGCTCCCCGTTCCTCAGAGACCAGTTTTTCCTTCAGGACTCTAATGAAGTACAGATATCTTCACAACAGGAAGCAGAGATTGGCCAGAGACTTCTTCTGTCCTGCTACACTGGAACACTCGAGTTCCCCGAGCTGGAATTAGTACATTATTTAACAGTTGCTAGTTTCCTACAGATGGGTCATATTGTAGAGCAGTGCACTGAAGCTTTAAATAAATTTATAAAACCACACGAGGTCAAAGATGAACACACGGCATCGCGGCAGCCTTCGGACTTCAGCGTGCAGCGTGGTCCACCTCACGTGGAGACAATATGTGACGACAATGACGATGAGGTGGACAATGACGGGGAAGAAGACTTTGATGAGGATGAAGATGATGACGTGATCATAGAGCCAAAATCTCAGCCTGTGTTTAGAAATTCCCAGCACAGGAGTAGAGGAGAGGACAGTCCCATTAGCATCATTAAAGTAGAATCACTAGATGACCGAATGCAAGACATTCCTGATAACTTCCAACGCACAACCCCTTCTCCAGCACTGCGCTCACCAGAGCCTCAACATTCCCTGATAAACTCCACAGTGGAAACCCGCCCTACTGAGGCTGCTGTGAACCCTGCGTCTGAATATTCCATGTCCCCACCAGGTCCCAGTGGATCAGGAAAGGGGAATCTTTGGGGATGCTCTCGGAATGTCGACAAAGGGATGCAGTGGTACCATCAGTGCCCTAAATGTGCTCGTGTGTTCCGGCAACTAGAAAACTACGCCAATCATTTGAAGATGCACAAGTTGTTTATGTGTCTCTTGTGTGGAAAGACATTCACCCAGAAAGGAAACCTGCATCGSCACATGCGTGTGCATGCTGGCATCAAGCCCTTCCAGTGTAAGATATGTGGGAAAACTTTTACTCAGAAGTGTTCACTGCTGGACCATCTAAACCTGCACAGCGGGGACAAACCACACCGGTGTAACTACTGTGACATGGTTTTTGCACATAAACCAGTTCTGCGCAAACACCTGAAGCAGATTCATGGCAAGAACAGTTTTGACAATGCCAATGAAGGCAATTTGCTAGAAGGACTTTAAATTCATTTTAATGTCTAAAAATTGATATTAATATTACAGCTACAGACACAGGTTGTGTCTTGCAAACAAGCCTGTCTGCAAATGAATAACAATTACACTAAATTAAACAGTTGTGTGTGTTACTCAGCTGATACATGTACAAAATCAGATTTATTGTCATATGCCCACATTTTAGGCTGAGGGAGATAAACTAAACGTAATCAATTGACTTTGATGCTGTGGCATTATTTTGGTTTTATCTTTTGTAAAGATTACAATAGACTGTTACAGTATCTCTGAACAGACCATATTTCAGATTTGACCAGATCAGACATATAATGCTAACTATAGGAATTTAGGCTTTTATAATTCCCATATGAAGACAGCTGTATTTGGACACTGTGTAACACTTGGTCTATATTGAATGTTTCCGTACTTCCATACCGTGTAACCACAACTTTGAGAGCGTTGCTGTGACTCTTTAATAAATAACATCAGATAAAACAGCGTTCTTTTGGTGTGTGTTTATATCATAATATGTAAGAAAGCAAGTTGTATGTACAGTATGCTTTCCTGTAGCTCAGTGGTTAGAGCATGGCGTTAGCAACGCCAAGGTCATGGGTTCGATCCCAGGGATTGCACATATTCAGGAACAACGTATAGTAACAATGCAACATAAGTCGAAGCGTCTGCCAAATATGTAAATGTAGTATTTGATGTCATTCAAAGATTTTTAAAAACTGTTAATTTCCTCGCATTGACAACTGTAGCATGGTTGCCAGAGCATTAGCATAGACACATAGCATGTCATCCTCCATCCACTGAAAGATTTACATCTTTATAAACGTTATTAATAAGATTTACTTATAAAGTTATAAAGGTCGCAGCTTCAGACGTCAGGAAGGCAATAGCTTGAGCTACTTCCTCTACATCACCTGCTCTGCCCACAGTGTGGGTCAGTATGTACCTCTGAAGTAACTGTAACGATGATGACACATGATGTGTTAATTATGAGCCTCTCTGAACATTACAAACAAGCATCAAAGTGAACCAGTCGATCCTTACCCAGAGCGTATTGATCTTCATCCAGTCCTGCGTGTGTGTGATCCAGTCCGGCGCGTGTGTGATCCAGTCCTGCGCGTGTGTGATCCAGTCCTGCGTGTGTGTGATCCAGTCCGGCGCGTGTGTGATCCAGTCCTGCGCGTGTGTGATCCAGTCCTGCGCGTGTGTGATCCAGTCCTGCGCGTGTGTGATCCAGTCCTGCATGTTTGTGAACTCTTACAATTACCCCCGACTGTAAAGATGCTTCGTTTTAAATAACTTCGTCACATTAAAAAACGATACATCATTTAAAGCAACAGAAAGAAATGTACCCTACTGAGTTAGCGCTGAGTTAACTTGCTTGGATGCTAACTCTAAACTAAACAAACTTTGTTAAAGAAAGACTTTAGACCTATTTGTAAAGTTGTGATTCTTACCCTTAAGCATTCATTAATGAATAAGTAAATAATTGTATTTATTATATATAAATTTAATATTTCACCTGACCAAGAGCAACACAGCATGTGAACTGATAAATGGCTGATTTGGACATACAATAGGCAAGTACACCAGGAAACTGTAAGGGACAAAATGAGACATACTGTCTCTTACAGTTATATTAAGTGAATTATTAATGCTGTTGGTGTGATTCATTGCTCTGTTTGCTACTGATGTATAAACTGATACTCATTGATCGTCGCCCATTAACACCGGATACATTCACAGCGGCGCCGTTAGTTTTGATCAGAAGTGAGTCAGATGAAAAACAGATTGAAAACACATCTCTGAATGATCAAGTCCCTCATGCAAGTGAATGCACGTTTACTAGACATGTCATGTGAACGGTCATGACTGTTATCATTCTCTGTGTCTCTGTTGTGTCCATAGCAAATATTCCTGCATAAGAAAAAAAAACCCTTGATAAGGACATCCAGCTTTCCAAACCGAGTCCCGTTTCCTGCATCCTCGTGGGTTACGTCTCCTGGCACTACTGATAACTAGATTTATTCAACAGATGAGTGTTTATCTGTAAGAGAAGAAAGTGTGCAATGTTTACAATGTTAAAGATCTCTTTCATCGTCTCGTGTTTGAGATGAATCTATGGAAAGGATATCTGCACCTGACCCCTACAGAAGCATCTAATTGCACCAGGTGTCTGCTGTTTGACAGACACAGGCGAGGCTCCGCCCCTCTTTTAATGCCTAACAGCACCTGCGCTCGCTACTTTTCCACGATATGCGCTTCCTGTGACCCCTTACAGCTCGTTGCTTTTGTGGATCGTCAGACTTTAGACTTCATTCAGACTTCAGCTTTTGGGATAACAGCGCTTTATTACCCCTTCATCTTGCCAAGATACCGGCTGGCTTAGGCCAGCAGCTCTGGAAGGAGATTTGTACGGTCAGTGACCTTGTTCACCTTAATGCTCGTCAGGTCATCCAAGCCAGCTGGCGTGTCACGGTCCTGTCTCTCATGAGGGAGCACGCGTTGTGACGCAACCTATCAGGTCTCCCCAATAGTGAGGCATGGCGCATTGTGGAGCCCGGTCAGGACCTCTTTAGGCCTGCTGTCACTTATGCAGCAGTGCTGCAAAGGCAGTTAAAAGGAAGACAACACCCCTGTGTTCCCTAAAACACAAAAAACAATAAACAAGCAAATCCAATACAGTTATAAGAGAGAACCTCTCTCCACAACCCTTATGCCGCCCCTAAGTTTTCCACGAGATGGTGCTATTGTATCACTAATGAACGAAGCGACCGCATCAGCAGCTCTGAGTCATTGCCCGGATCATGTGGGGACTCCAGCGAGTCATATTACAGCCTAACAGTCAGTGTCAGCTCCAGTCACTCATTATTGGCACTCATTATTTATTGGTGATTACTAATGTAAATCACTGAAGGAGATGTGAATAAAAGTAAACTCTACTACACTCTCTGTGTTTTCGTAAACCTGCATCTGCAGCTTCTGCCTCTTCGGGTGACACTGCAGCAGACGTGCGTGTTGATGTCACAGAAACTGCAGAAATAGTCAAATGAGGCGGATTTCCAAATAATTACCTATACAGTGGCGGTCCGTCCTAGTTTAATTTGTTCATCCACAGTTTCAAAACGAACCGAAAATACTTTATTCTTATAACAACATAAAGATGTGTTTGCCTCTGTTTTGCCTACGTTTTCAC
Organism: Botia almorhae; assembly: GCA_036877575.1. Taxonomy (NCBI): domain Eukaryota; kingdom Metazoa; phylum Chordata; class Actinopteri; order Cypriniformes; family Botiidae; genus Botia; species Botia almorhae. The sequence goes on from JAZGTJ010009729.1 coordinate 11,834, forward strand.
CACCTCATTAAATTATACTCTGCTGCATTTGAGACATGAGGGCGGTCTGACAGAAGGGTCAGTATACACACACAGCGGGCAGAAGTTTTTTCATGGCTTATTGGCTTACTGTAAATGGACGAATCCACATAAAGTTATGTGACGGGTTTTGACGAGTATTTACATAAACGTGTTTGTTGTAAACGTAACCAGCTTGGAACATATTTATATATCATATCATATAATCATATATTCATATAACATTTAACACTAAATGTAGTTCTTAACTGGCTGAGTTAGATGGTGATTATCAGCTGACAGCAGAAAACCAGTCCAGTCTTGTGTTGTTAAACTGACATGTTGATAACACAGGCGGTCTCTCAGAACGCTCTCAATTACATGTAGATGTATACGGGATGCATCAGTGTGTGGTGCTGCTGTGGGGTGTCGCTCTGGGATGGGTGAGTATGAGGCTGGGAGGGAAAAATCACAGTTTACTCTGGAACAAAAATACCCCCAAAAAACTAGACTTTTATTCAGGCTGTCAACAGTGTTTCGTCTGTTAGGGAGCCGGGCGTACCCCTGCTGATAACGGATCTCAAGATCCCCACATATAGAGACGGCTGGCTGATTTTAGCCGATTCCAGAGAGCAAGTGGACACAAGTGAAGTGAAAGACACACTGTGTGCTCCATCACACCGAAAGAAATTTCACTCCCGCTCAGAATGTTTTAGTCAGGGTGCAGCATCGCACCTGTCTCAGATTACAGGGTCTTATGGCATCAGCTATTCCGGTCTTGCTTCTGGGCTTTCTAAGGATGAGGGAATGTGGGTTTTCATCTCGGCCCTTTACACGATCATGGTCACTCTGTCACAGCGACACGCTCATGTACCGCAGCTCTGTGCCACTGCAGGAATGCAGAGTTTCATGCTGCGGAAAATGCTGACGACAGATGCATCCTTAACAGGATGGAGAGCCACACAGAGCAGAACAGTGGTGTGTGGCCGAGCACGCTTCACTCAGCCCATATAAATTATTAAGAGCTCCTGACTGTGTGGAAGGCTGCGAGACATTTTCTGCACTGACTGCAACGAGCCATTCTGTTGTTCTTTTATCTGTTTGTGCGTAAATGCTTTTGTTCTTTGTTCATCTCACTAGGGTTGTGGATGCACTGACCCACCCATGGCATTATTCCTGTATGCTCAGCCGTGGCTCCTTCCTTTACACATGGACCTCCTGTCCCAAATCAACAGGGAGATTTACCACCCGACCCATACAGGGTGGCTGTCTGGGTCTGGCCTGTCAGAGGACGACTTTAAACACACTGTGACTCCCCCCATGTGTTATTTGCAGTGGGTTCTCTTCTACACAGTCTCTGACTCTTAGTGCTGTGTGTTTGAGGTCAGTGTCTGATGTATTACGCTTTTTGCAAAGCCCTATAAATAAAGGTAAATCCTTTTCTGCTGTTAAGGTCTATTTAGCAGCTTCCACTGCCTAGAAGAGAAGAGCGGTGCCAGAGCGTGACCTCTCCATGGTTCTGGAGGATTGTCACAACAGCCTTTGGGAAACATTTCCTTCAAACATCTGCCTTGGAAGACAGCTCTGCTTCTGGCTTTGGTCTCTGCCAAACGTGTCCGTGATTTGCATGCACTGTCTGTTCATTCCTCATGCACTCTCAATGGAGATAACCCGGCCTTTATGCCTAAATGCTTCACAGCATTCCTTAATTATTGCCCCTCCTGGCACCATAATTTCATATCTGTGTGCATTGTCAGGGTTTTCATGAATGCATGTTAACACATGTCACTCATATGTTTGCTGGGATATCTCCCTCACTATGCATGTGGTGATTTTGTGATGTGTCAGGCATGAGCTTTCCAGGTGACTGTCAGTGTGTGTATCGGCAGCCAGGGAGCTGTCCATATCTTCCATAGGTGGATCTCAAACACAAGATGATGAAAGAGAACAGTGGGTTACTTTTTCACGCACACAGTACATACATTCAGATGTTTCCTGAATTCATCACCCACCATATACTGGTTCCTATTCACTTGTGCCTGAGGAAACATTCATATTCTTAGTTATCCAAATATGTCTGGAGTGGGTCTTTGTATTGATTAAAAAGCAAAAAGGAAAAAAAACACCTATTTATATTAACCAGCTACTTATTCATTTCACAAACTGTGTAACTCAGAAGATGTGTGTGAACAGTAGGACATTAGTTTAAGACATTAACTGTTCAGTCTGAACCATAAAGCACTTTGTGTTTCAATGAAAAATACAGCCATTGTAAAATCCGCTAGAGTACAACGCAAGAAAATTCTGGAGAGAAATTCAATAAAGCATTACAGTGTGTAAATAAAACTATATAGCTTATTGAAAAACAACAGTTTTGAGGGCTATGCTAGGTTTTCGTGTTCTCTGGCAGAACAATTTATTTTTGAATCCTCCATGTATGCTGAGTGACAGCCTATGACAAAGGAGATCAGCTCATTAATCATTCAGAAAACAAATATTTCATCATTTTAGTCAGTATCCAAAGGTCCCAAAAAATATCTTCAAATTCAGCCTGCTCTCCTCTCTAAATGAAAGGGTTTTGCACAAATCTTCACATTTCTAAATTCTAAACCAGGATGAAAAACAAACTACTCAGAACTACTTCACAGAAATCTGAAAACTAATTCTTCCCGTCTTCTAAAATGAAGTGTTGGACAGAAATATTTCCGTCACAGGTATGGATATGAACGCCACAGTCAAGTACGCAAAATGCTTTCTTAATGCTCAAAACATTCGTTTCCGGTTTACAATATTGCAAATCATTTCAATGTCTTTATTTGTGAAAGGCAAAGTACCTGTCATTTTCAAAGTACCTGTCATTTTCAAAGTACCTGTCATTTTCAAAGCATCTGTCATTTTCAAAGTACCTGTCATTTTCAAAGCATCTGTCATTTTCATGATATTGCAAGGTGTAAATTCCACTCGACCAATCATAACAATAGTTTTAAGTTAACTAACCGATTTAACTCGATCGCTATCCCCAAAGATCCACATTATGAAAAATATCAAAACGAGCTACTAAAAACACTTTAAGTTACTTTTATTGACACACTACAGAAGTATACTGAGTATTTATTTACGCTGTATGGCTTTAAACACATTGTGGCATTTAATTTAATTCCCATTTTACATACACTTGGCAAAAACATAAAAATACTGTGTTTACAGAATAAGAGTGTTTACAGAATACATAGTCAACAAATATAACGAATTGTTACAAAACTGTTAACACTGGAAGAAAGAAACATGGTACAATTTAAAAAATATTTTCAAAATTAAAAAAGTTTGTCTGAGCTGCAAGCGTAGAAAGCTGAACAGCACTTTCCTGAGTAAATGTTACAAGTTATACGAAAACATTTATAGCTTTAGTTTTGTGAATGCATGAGAAACAGTTTTCTTCTAAAATGCTTACAGGTCTGAGGTAATATGGGTAAACAACATGCAAGAGCAGTATTTTTAATAACCTAATCACAGTAACAACTAGTTAATGGTCAAATGGACAAAACACGGCAAAACATAACACGATTATTTTACCAGAAGTGAAGAACGTATAGTATCACCCTGCATCCAATTCATAGTCATTATCTCACATATTAAAGGTGCACTGCACACGTAAATGACACTTCACTAAACCCTTCTGATTGTCTTCTTAACAGTGTGTTTCATGATATCAACAATAAGTTATTGAACAATAAGTGCCAAAAGTTCTAGCTTACTTCAGTGTAAATGTCTACATGCTTGTGTAATTTACCGTTATAAAAAGGTTTCTTCAAAATTATTAAGTGATCGTTTTCAAGGCATTTTGAGGTCAGAAGACTGGTGAAAATAACGTGCTGTATTTGTAATATAATCGAGGTCAAACTCGTTGGAGAAAACCTATACACACCAATATGTGTGTGTTCAATACAAACGTAATGAAGACAGTATTTATGTCTGCATTCATATCTCAGTGTAGATTTTTAGAGTTCTTTTTGCATCATGGAATGAATACCGCAAACGTGCAACAACTGTGCAAACACATGTTGAACTCTCAACACAAAGAAAATGCAGGAGAACTGCAGATTATAGCAAAACTCCCTAATAATACTGAGTGAAATGGTCATTGGACACAGAATGATGTCTATTTCTAAACTGTTGACTAGAGTAATATGATTCATGCAACAGAGATCATTTATACTTAATATTGTGATGAGCAACTGGTGAGACATGTATAAACAAACACGAGTAGATATTTAGTGCTATCTTTGTTTTGATAAGGTACTATTAACTACTACAGATGAACGAGGAGTAACTTAAACACCTTTACCCAGCAACATAAACCTTACAAGAGTGGCAAACAGTAGATTATGGCAGTAAACTGTGAACACTAATGAGGTTACATGGGAAGTCATAAATAGGACAGCTAGATGGACTGACGTGCAGGCAGTCATACAATGCCTTTCATACACACAGAAAGACAGGTATACAATGCAGTCAAAATGGTTATAACAATATTATGTTACTTTAAGGCAAATTAATGAACAGCACCTTAAATTGACTGTAATATTTGGTCTGTTCACTCCTCCTCAATGCCTTTCAACAGAAATGCTGTCGCCGTTACTGAACGTTCCTTCTGCATCACTAAAAAATGACATGACAAATGTCAAATACTTACTTTTCCTGTCAAGAAGCAAAACCCTTGAACATTATAGAAGGTGACGACAGTGTACACTTCAGCCCGTCACCCTCAGCGCCAGCACAAAGAGAAGTGCTTTCATGTTTAGGCGCCTGATTCTCAAGCAGCCTCCTTCTCGGTTCTCCACAGTTGCTCTTTGACCTCTGAAGGTAAAGTGTTGAAAATATTGTCCTCCACGATCAGACCGCTTCTCTTCAGCATTCGACACTCCCCGAGCTCCACAGGAAGAACCTCCAGCCTGTTGCCCCGCAGCTCCAGCTGTGTCAGATTGACGAGCTCTCCAAAGCGAGAGGGCAGTGACTGCAAGCAGTTGTTTCCCAGGTTCAGTGTGCACAGTTTCTTACACTGAAACAACTCAGGGGGAAGAGCCTCAATCTAGAGGATGGAAAACAAACTGTTGATTTAAAGTAAATTTATGATCACATAACTTACAAAAATATACTACTAGTATTTCAGCGAAGAGCACTACACTCTTAAAAATAAAGGTGCTATAAAGCTTTTTTTACAACGATGCAATAGAGGAACCATTTTGGGTTTCCCAAAGGACCTTACAGACAAAGGTTCCTAAAAGAACCATGCCTTTCTTACCCTTTTATAGTCTGCAGAACCCTTTCCACTACCTTTTGTGCAACAGAAAGATTCTGTAGATGTTAAAGGTTCTTTATAAATCATGCACACCAACAAAGAACCTTAAGGAACCATTATTTTTAAGAGTGTAGGGCGTTTTGCTCCTTCATGAACTTACCCTATTGGCAGTTACAGCAAGGTACTGAAGGTTCTGCAGACTTCCTATTTCAGACGGGATGTCTGTTAGATTGTTGTGGCTCAGATCAAGAAACCTAAGCTTCCGGCAGAAGAACAGCTGATTGGGTATCTTCTCAATCTTGTTGCGATTCAAATAGAGGCGTTCCAGGTTGGTCAATGTGCCTATCTGGAAAGGTATATAAGCGATCTGATTATACCAGAGTTTCAGGCAACCAAGTCGATGGAGATGCTGGAAACTAATGATCTCTTCAATGGTTTTCAGGTTATTGTCCTTCAGGTCGATCTCCTGTAAGTTGTGCAGGCTGAAGATGGAATGCGGTATGCGTTCCAAATCACAGCGGATGAGCTCCAGCTCCGTCAGGTTCACCATCTTCTTCAGGCTGTTGAGGACCATCAACTTAGTGCCCTCATTGTTGATGGACAGCTTCTGGAGGTGCATTCCAACATCCGTGACCACTTGGGGCAGCTTTGTAAGGTTACTTTTCAGTCTCAAAACCTTAAGTCGCTTCAGCTCTCGCAAACCGTCAATGACGATGTAACGATTGTTGTCGGCGCTCAGGTTACCAGTAAGATGCAGCTCACTTAGGTTCTTCAAGCTGTAGATCCACAGAGGTATTTCCTTTATGTCTGTGAATTTGATGTGCAATGATTTCAGGTTCTCTCTCAGAAACGCCAGAGCTGGAGCCTCTATTCTGGCGGGCGTATGGTAGAGCCACATTTCTCTGAGGTTAGTGAGCTGGGCGATGATTGGTGGGATGGTGACATCAGGGATGAGCTCAAGTTTCAGAACCTCCAGCTCTACCAAGTCAAAGACTGTGTCTGGAATTCCACTGAGCATGAACAGGTGCAGCTCCAGCTTCTCCTGGGAGTTTTTGGTAATCCTCAGCCGAAGCTTCTCCAAAGTCCACTCGTTGTTCAGATTCAGCTGCCGAAGTTTGTTCTCGCTCACCTCCGAGAGGAAAACTGCAAACCGTTTGGAATAGAGAGGATCGTACTGGTCAATCATGTGAAGCATGAAGGCAAAGTCGTTCTTCACATCTGGGATGTCGCTGTAGCTGCTCTCCTCTCTGATGGACTCAAACGAGTACTTCTTGAGGGAACGTCGCAGCATCCAGCTGAGGGTGTACATGCAGATCACCCCGTACACAACCACCAGACTGATGTAGAAGCATGCTAGGATTTTAAAGAGTGTGGCCAGGGGATGTGCGCAATTGTACATCCGATAACCTGTGAGATTCTCAATGTCTACGCTGCAGTCAACACTGAACTGAATTTTGTGGACATAATAACCTGTGTAGGAGATGATGAGGATAAATTTAACAACTTTGATGATAGTTTGTCGGATATAGAGTTTGTAGACTATGTCGCCCTCTTCCACGTGAATTCGAAACTTCTTTACCTTTTCAAACAACGCCTTGGCCTGTTCGCCTTCCTTTTTGTCCAGAACACCGGTTTCAGAGTGGTCCACAATCCCTTGCTCGATACGGGACCTGGTTGCTGACAGCATCGGAACGCTGGCTTCAACATCCTCGCTGACACACGACGCCTTCTTATCGAAGGAGCCGTTCATTTTCACAAACGCTTTAGGGTCACTCTCCTCCACCACCGTTTCAGACAGAGCTCGTGTGGTCCACGGCGAGTCAAAACATTTCAAAAGAATAGACACAAAATGTTCCAGTTTAGAGCT
>JAZGTJ010009730.1:0-18995 GCA_036877575.1 Botia almorhae
AACTTAATAATCTATTAATGAATGATTAAAGCAGTGATTAAATGTTTATAAGCATAATAAAACCGTAGTAAGACAATAAAAGGAAAATGATGGAATCCCTCAACTGTTATGATCAGAAGCTATCTTTGTGTCTACTGGCATATTCATTTCTGAAGTCTGCTGGCCTGGAGAACCTCTGTTATTCAAACAAATTAAACTTTGTAATCAATGCTGCTATCTGCTCGAATGGTGTTTGCATCATTCTGGCAGTGGACATGAATGATCCTCCAGTGGTATGGCTTAATGACAGATTACTTTTTAAAGTAATCAGAGCTACAACAAAACAGGCAAAAATACTACAGGATCAGATTGAAAGAGAAACATGAATCATATCCAAAGACAAAATATCATAAAGGCTCTTGTGGGTTATTTAAAAAAGGCCATAACATCTTAATGCATTAAAAACTGCACAAACCGCATTGAAAGTGAAAAACTGTTTTGATCTGATACACCTACATACTAAAATCTATTCTTGCACAAAACAAATAAGACTGCAGTACACATGTGATTATCACCACAAATCTCATCCGTTTTTCATGATTTTTTTCCTCCTGCTTACACATTAGTTTCCCTCTCATACCATCTGGGTGCCACAGAGAGATCATATGTCCTTCATATGTGCATCATATGATGTTGTGTTCATAGTATGTGTGCATCACAGAGTCATTCTGCATAACTCACTCTCCAGGTTTTCTATTACCATGACATTGTTCATATTTCATGCAGCACTTTCATACTTACACAGCCAATACAAATGAAACATTTAAGACATATGCAAATCCATCACAAATATTCAACTGAATATTCAGCAGAGGAGCCCACCAAACACTGTCTAACTGTAGAGAGAGTGATACAGCCACAGGCCGAGCTACACTCCGTCATCCTTGATCAATTTCACAACCTCTTTTTATTATTTCATATACTTCACAACCAATCACATCTCATCATTTATAAGCTCATATATTGTGTGTGCAGACACAAGTGTGCAGTTGTGTAGAATGAAAACACGGTCATGCTACACTTGATTACAGAAACATTGTTTTTATTACAGAGATTTAGTCTTATTTCTGCACCCATCATCTTTAACTTTCATCTATCAACTGTTCCTCATCCAATCAACTCTAAAATGGTCAAATCAAGACCGCAAAAATCTTTTAAAATGCCATTTGCATTCACTAATTTCACTCATTTGCATTAAGATTTAATTTGTATTAGCCATATGGACAGAATTCAGTTTTCAACATTCAGTTTTGTGTAACTGGTTTTCCTGTTGAATTTCCAGAGGTATGTTGATGTAACCTGAACAATCAGAACAATAACACTTTCACTGTGCAGCTCTGTCTGATTGTGAAGCGGTAACTTGGTGAAGTGCATTGTGGGTAATGCCTCTCAAGACAAGTTAGGCTGAGTTATTATTAATAAACACTTGTTTTGATAGGTGTCGTCTTAGTGCAGTTCGTTTAAAGAAAACCTCAGAACAAAAAAACAGCTAGTCTACAGCTTGAGTGTACTGGAGATCTGAGGATAGTTTTCTTTACTAACCCTCAACCACGGTAAGGAAATGTGTGTTTGTTTTGCTCTGAGTGTCTGTCATTTTGTATTACATATTTGATGGGATTTTATAGGTCATATTGGTTTACCTGCGTTCTGAAGCCAAAATAATGTTTTCACTACTATGATTACAGATTAGCTTTTCAGACGGGTGTAAAGCTGAGTTTCATGATCGTGCTGACACAAACTCACACACACTGGATAACAGAATATAATTTAACATTAAAACTAATTTGTTTATAACATACTGAAAGACTTAAATACTGGAAAATAATGGTCAAGGGTTGGATTATATATATATATTTTCCATTTTTGTTTATCTGGATAAGTACAGTAAACACATACAGTAAGAAATAAAAGTGTGTATTTTATACATATCATCTGTGAATAAACATCTCAGACTGCACATTAGTCCCAGTAAATTCTAACTATCAACTAGCAGACTCGGACAGTTTCTGCTTGATGACATTTTACTCCCTGATTGTTCTTTCAAACAATACGCAGTGATGCATCAGAAAGGGAGAGGGCTGGAGCACTGGGAGGTCACATGCTTCCTGGATGTATATGCATGGCTGTTTGTTTTCAGAATGAGACCATAACACATTTCTGTAGGAATTCAGTGCGGTGCTCTCTGTGGCGTTTACGATCACACCGTGAGCTTCAGCAGTCACACAGTCCAGAAGATCTGAGAACAGATGAATGAATCACTGTGTTTGTACGACACTTTTCTCTGTTTATATGCCCAGAGTGCTTCTCGTGTAATTGCAACTTTAATACAACAACACAAAGCTGAGCAACACAAAAGCAGTAAAACTCTCGCTGATGGATGTTGTGGTGGAGTGACACTCTGTCTACAGGGTTTTACTGGCATCTTTGTCTTTTGTATTTATAGCCACAGCAGAGAGAGAGAGAGAGAACTGAAATGGTTTGAGATTCACCACTACCAATATTGTCTTTAGAATCAGGTTCTGTAATGCAGGGATTTGCAGTCTGAGATCTACAGACCCCCATGCCTCCCTCTAGAGGTCTGCAGACCCCAGTTTAAACACCCCTGCCGTATCTGGTCAGATAGCGTTTGTTAGTGTTGTGCTCTGTATATCATTTGAGTATTTGTGGTGGATTTCTAAGGGGAGAGAGAGAGATCACAAACCTGCTATTGCTACACAGCTTTGGCATTACTCGCAAAACTGACAAGGAAAAAAATATTGATTCTATTTCGGGACCACTTCTGCTTTCTATTGAGTGATATTACACTTATTACACAATAATTTAGATATAATGTTTTTTAATTTCACAATGCATTGGACATTATTAGTCTTAATGTTCTGCATTGAATGTTACATTTACATTTACATTTAAGCATTTGGCAGACGCTTTTATCCAAAGCGACTTACATTGCATTATACTATACATTGATCACTATACAGATTACAAATATTGCCTATAGAATAAAATGAAAGAATTGCAAGTGAAAGCCTCATATCAGAGTGTACTGTACTTGTGAACCGCTGAAGAGACACACTGGTTGAGATATCACACTGATCATCAATTTGTCAGAAATGTCATTCTGACTGAATACGCTGGAACTCTTTGTCATTTCAGTCAGTTGACGCTCGGCAGGGTGAACACCTCCTGGTGATCATTTAACATTTAATCTTTAACAAGACTATTCTTATTATCTCTATTAAAATAAACTTATAATACATTGCTGGGTTTTAGAGTGCTGAATCTGCCAATGCTGTCATGCAACCACTGAAAACTGCACAGATCATGATTTCTCACACTGTTCCATACTTACTGTTCTTGTGAGGACAAGCAACAAGTTTCTCCAGACGCTGACATGATGCGTTACTGACGACTATATTTACTGGAACAAACTGAAAATGGATGAAAAGTGTTCGTTGACGTACCTTCTATAAAAACATATACGCGAGTCAAGCATGTGTAACACTGAATCTCTTTCTGACAGACGTCACAGCTTCTGCAAATAGCTGCTGCCTTCTATACGGATTATTAAACGTTTCTGTAGCAGTTCAGACATTGAGAGCAGTCAGGCTAGACAGAATCAAATCAATACACTGCAAATAAAAGCCTCATAAAGTGGAGGAGACCATAAACATGTTAATGTTACATTTAAATGCCTTTGAGATGCCGACCACGAGCAGAAAAGACACGTTTAGAAAGAAGCATGCAACAGAAGATTCACAACTGCATGTTTACCAAGCAGACTAATGAACAACAATTGAATTCCTCTGGCAGCCAATAAATCCAACGTGTGTGTTAACAGAGAGCAGAGAGGCAGGGAGAGAAAGAAATACATTTACTTTTCCTTCTATTAATGAAATAAGACATTTCAGCTGTTCCAAAATAAGCTACATATTCTTTAGGCAAATGATTGTCTCTCCTCTGATTTTAGGGTGGAATATGACCCAGGCATGTTCTTGACAGGTTTGGTGAGTTTCACCCACACAGAGAGAACTTTCTCTGTCTCTCTCGCTCCAGGGATTTTTCTTCCCCTCCAGCTGAAGTCAAAGCTTGCCGGCATGCCTTATTAACTCAAATGTAGATGCTCTGTTTTTGCTTTGCTTGCCTGTTCTTTTAAACAGCCCCTTTAGCACTCAGTTGTGTGTGTTATGTATACTGTGTGAATGTTTACGTGGGGCTTCACGCTCTCGTGTCAAACAGCTTGTGAAAGTCTCGTGTGCGGGAGATAATCGGCTCTATAAAACATTTAACATGTCTACAGACTTTCATTTACCTACAGCAAGTGCAACCACATCCAAAGAATAATGTTAATACAATGAAAAATAAACATTCCTAAAATTTCTAAGTAACATTCTGAATGTTTTTGTTACTTAATGGAATTGGTAGGGAAATGTTCTTACAAATTATGAGCTGGGTTACTCCTTACTAAATTCTGTGCTGTATAAATTGTACACTTACTAGTTTATCATCATTTCATTTTTATAGTTGGTCAAACAGTAAGAACTAAACATTTCTACTATATTTGAGGGATAAATTTTTTTACGTTCAATTCAATTTTATTTAAATAGCACTTTCTACTCTATTATCTACATATTAAACATTCTGATTGGCTGTGATTTTGCCGCCTCATGCAGTATTTCGGTTTTGTTGTAGACAGTAAACACACTTAACACCAGTGTGGCTGGTTAGGACACAGTGCACACAGCTGTATGTAGCAACCTGACAGAAGATGGATCGTTTCATTCAACAGTAGTCAGGGTTTACACAGAGAGTTGCCTTACACCCACAGTGTCCTGGCAGCTTTTAAAAGCATCATTTGGCTGGAATATTGGGTGGATATGTGGGTCATGTTAGTTTGCCCTCTCCTGACATCAGAGGTCACGTCACCCTTCGGCTCATGCAGTCCCCTTTACTGAGAAAGTACCACCCGATTGGGCGAGTTATCAATCAGACAGCTGTCAGGCGGAGACAGCCGCTTTCGGACGCAGTGGCATGCCTGTAAAACACAAGGACACCTGCCCGCATGAACTTTTGTTGAAAGTGCTTACCAGCTGTGCAGTAGAGGGCAAGTGTAACCCAGTTTGTCTAACAGCCCTGCACACTGTTCACTCAGCAGGTTTTTGGGCACACAGGTGACTCTTATTTAGTGAGGCAGTGCGTCAGGGTGATGTGGTAACATTAGTACTTCACACTGTAGTATAAAACCCTGTATTACACTCACAAACTAATGTTTTGCTTGGGAAGTGTTGCTCTTGAGAAGTGCACTGTGTTGTTGTGCTATCTTTCTTGAAAACACACAACACTTGTGTTGATATTTTGATATTGTTTGATTGTTTGATATTATTGTAATGCAGTAACATTTTATCTTAACATTTTGTCTTTATGGTGTCACTCTAAATTTGAATGTACATGCCGGCGTATATCTGGCCTTGCATACAATTATGTTCCAAATTTCTCTATGCAAATTGCAATCACGATTATGCAAACAGCCCCAATTTTGTGGGCGTGTTTGCGCCATTATCTGATCTGCATAATTCCCTTTGTGAGTCGCGGGCTAAAACAACACAGAGAACAAATGCCAATAACATTTTCGAGAGATGCAATTCATTTATAGTGAATTCACCCCAGCGACCACATTTCTGTTTGTGTGAAGACAAACTTGTCAAACTTTTCTGTCATTTTTCATCTCGTAATTGAAGACGACTCCACTGAGCTCAGCCTGCTGAACAGCGTACACAAACAGTCAGACTGTAAATTGGGGTGGAAAGTGTGTAATCTTCAGCGCTCTGTTTTCCAGACAGCGTGCTCTCCCGGGAGCCACAGGTGTTGACTGCCATCGGTGAACACAACATTCCCTAACATGCTGTTCTGTGGAGGGGTGAAATAGCCAATGAGATTCACTGGTGTTCAAATATCATATCAGTGACTGGAACATAAAAACATTCATAAGGTCAGTTGAATTTAGAAATGTGTCAGGTAAAATAAAACGTTGTGTCTATGAATGTACACTACTCTTACAAAGCGAGTCAGTATGGCATAAACAACCAATTCTTTTGTTTACATTTCTAATATCAGGTAATGGAGGGTAAACCTATTAAAAAACATTTCACACAAATTTCACATATTCTGCCAGCCAGTTCTGAGGACTGCGTGAACTTCTCGTCTACAGTCACCAATTCATATCTTTAGAGTGAAGATTCGTGTAAAGCAGGATCTGCGTAAATAAAAATGATATTATTACAGGAAAATCACTATTCAGGAACCTTTAGATAGTTCTTCCTCCAGCCAGAACCAACATACAGCCCACAGCTGTGATGATTTCTGGAGTTTAACCTGTACGGTCAGGCATATGACTATACAGATGAGCGTTAATCTCTTGGTGTCGATGCGCTGGGCATGATGGGCATGGCCATGAACTGGGGCAGCATTAAACTCTGTCTATCCACATGAAGAAGGAAATGGGTGCTTCATATGTGTATTTTAACGCATCAGTGCCTCTTCTATTGTGCATCTATTGTGTTATAAGAATATAGTGATGTTTAAACACTTAATTAATCCAACATGACAGAAGTTCTGCTCTCATTCTGCATCTGTTGTACACATACAGCTGCACTTCACTTTTACTCTTGCGTTTACACATTTTAGCTCTCAGATGGAATCGCAGTGTTCATCTGAACTCGCCTGTTACAGGAAGTCAATGTATTTAGATTGAACTCTCCTGATGTCTCGACTGATGTCACAGAAGTGCTTTCTGAATGCAGTGCTGTGTTTTGAGCGTGTTAGCCCGCGCAAGATTCGACCGACTTGTTCCATTTTTGTCAACGATTCAAACGCATCATAAACTAACTTTTCCCCAGTGACAGAATCTAGAAGAAACAATATGGCCGACATGAATAATTCACCAATCACAACTTCTTCACATCTGCTGCGCTAACATTTCTGTTGTCATCTCTGTACGACACACAACATTATCCAGTCAAAGGAACAAAATGGTTTCCAATTAAAGCATTTTATTTACGCACGTTGCACGTTCATTTAATTTGAAAATGTTTAATTCATTTTTGTTTCCTGAGTATTCACAAAACCTAGTATTTTTATTTTGGCAAATACGTTGGAGTTTATGAAATATCCCAGGATGCACCTCACAAAGTTTATGTAGGCTGAGAAAATGCACAGACTGTGAGAGTATTAAAATGCATGATCTCAACCAGTTTCATGAGATTAAGCTTTATAAACAGTGTTGAAGGAGCAAGCAGTTGAAGGAGGTCTCCCTGTTTTTCCATCACTATATGATCTAACTCATTTCCAAAACATGTTTTACATTTAAAAAGTTCTGTAAAGAAATTCATAAGCAGGAATGATTTGTTTACAACTTCATTCACAAACTATTTCCACTAGCTACACACATTAATCAGTATCTTACTTCATTCTCAGCCCTGGAGTGTGTGTAGAAACAAATCTCAAAAATTGCTTCTACAAGCTCCATTTTTGTTCCTGTGCAGCAATGTTAATTGTAAAACATCTGTGTGTTGGCAGATGTCCGGACAGCCGAGGCAGAAAATGTCACCTTCAGTAATTCAAGAACTGTAAAGTACAGGAAGCCCCTGATGAACTGCAAATAAAGCAGAGTTGTGCAGTGACACTTGTACACAAGACTCCAGACACACACACTCCTGTTTCAAACTGGAACTGACAGGTATAGTAAGAGCGCAATGTTAGCTCGACTGCAGTTTGACACTCACAGTTTTGTAAAAAAGTTTTGCTGGTAAAGTTTTGTATTGTGATTATGTGCAATTCTGAGGAACTTCTCCATGGTCAGCAAAAGTCTCTTGCTTCTGGAGAGCCAGACACACATGTCATTACCACTGCTTTCATAAATACACACTAATGACATCACCTTTCATCTTTCTCTCGGGAAAGAACAAAAGGCAACACCACACAGCAGCCTCTGGAAAGAAAAACTCTTTCTGAGTCTTTTCTCTGTTGTGACTCACACTGTCGGTTTCCCACTAAATCAAAAGCTATATGGCTATTCATAGCCCTAACCAAGCAGCGATGCTTTCATGTCTGTTCTTCTTGCATTTTTGTCACAGTTTACCATGCCAGTGCATTCCCTTAGTAAAAAACTACAGCTCTTTAATGGAGAGGTGGGCTGTTTTTAGGCATTGTTAGGCTGACTCATTATCAGCCAAAGCTGATTGAAACGCACCCCTCCGATCCTTCTGTTGTTTGCATCTGTCCCTCTGTGTGGGTAGGTCTTTTAGTCTTTTATGCTTGTGGTGTTTGATAAATCGCTTTAGTTAATAAAAAGAAGGCTGCACTTTTCTTACTGTTGTTTTTTTCTAAAACTAATGCAGAACTTCCTGTTTGTGATACAAAAATAAATGACACCCTAAACCGCCTCATTTCACATTGAGGGGCTCCAGAATATTCTACAGATCTGGAGGCCAAAAAACAATGGCCCAAATCACCTTAGCAACCATACAGCAATGTCTTGCTCACCACCCAAAACACCTTAGCAACCATACAGCAATGTCCTTCTCACCACCTAAAACACCTTAGCAACCATACAGCAACGTCCTTGTCACCACCCAAAACACCTTAGCAACCATACAGCAATGTCCTTCTCACCACCTAAAACACCTTAGCAACCATACAGCAATGTCCTTGTCACCACCCAAAACACCTTAGCAACCATATAGCAATGTCCTGCTCACCACCCAAAACACCTTAGTAACCATACAGCAGTGTCCTGCTCACCACCCAAAACACCTTAGTAACCATACGGCAGTTTCCTGCTCTCCAACCAAAACACCTTAGCAACCATACAGCAGTGTCCTGCTCACCACCCAAAACACCTTAGTAACCATACGGCAGTTTCCTGCTCTCCACCCAAAACACCTTAGCAACCATACAGCAATGTCCTGCTCACCACCCAAAACACCTTAGCAACCATACAGCAATGTCTTGCTCACCACCCAAAACACCTTAGCAACCATATAGCAATGTCCTGCTCACCACCCAAAACACCTTAGCAACCATACGGCAGTTTCCTGCTCACCACCCAAAACACCTTAGCAACCATACGGCAGTTTCCTGCTCACCACCCAAAACACCTTAGCATTGTGCTAGTAAGTTTTCACAGGTAAATTCATGTATTTTCTGTAGGAAATGTCAGAATCTAGATATTATAAGCTCTACTGTACTGTATGTGATTCAGAATATCACGTGGTATCAAACATGTCATTCAAATTGACACTTATGAAACATAAGACTTAATTATGGGATTGTGTGGACTGAATTTATAATTCACAAAGCGTGTCTTCAGGAAACAGCTCCAGAAATCTGTTGTCACTGATTCATTAGTGATGTTCCTTTTGGTCCTATCTGGAGATTGGCAGGATCATCCAGTTTTGTGGTATGGCAAAGAAAAACAGAGACATTCTGTCTAACAATACATAGACATGGAGGTGAGTCAATGATTTCAGTATTTTCATACCTTACTGAACTGTTTTCTTTATGATCTCCTTCAATGATAACCATGAATGCTGATATGACTGAGTAATTATAACTGACCTGATGATTCACATTACAGGTAAAAAGATATAAATAGAAAAACAACAGATGGTTTGCTTTTCATTACCACACACTACCGGTCAAAAGGTTTATGTCACTTTTTTATAATAACAGTAAGAATAAAAGCAATTCTCATCTTATGTTGAACTTTTATTGGCTGCTTTTCTTCATTATTTGAACTGAAGGATGATATTCACACCAGCAAAGATAACTATAAAGCATTAAAATATAATTATATTATATCATATCATATCATATATAATATAACAATAACAATTAAAATAAGTGATTATCATTGACATTACTTTCAAAATTTAATGAACAATAAAACATTGACAATCAAAATGTTCAAATTTGAATTTAATGTACAATAAACACTGCTATCTTCTGTTGGATGCTAATACAGTTACCCTTATTACTGTATGAAAAAATAACATGTTGCTTGTAAATTAATTATTTTAAAACATGTAGGCGTACATTACAGATCAGAAGGGTTTAAAACCAGAAGAAAATTTCAATCAAGTGACACTAAAATTTGACTGCTCGTGTGTTTTGGATTTGATATGAAATTACTTTGTTGGAAATGAACCTCATTCTCTGTTTTTCAGAGAGTAACTGACTCAAACAGGGTTAACAATAACTTCACAGTTATTTAACCTGCTAACATGTTTACATGAAATAAAGAGAACTTTGAAGCACTCTGATCGTCGCGTGTGCATCGGACTGTCGACTGCATTACTGTTTTATAAGAGCTCTTCGCATTACTGCACTGCAACCTTTTGTCCTCATGAATGTATAATGTAGACTCACCTTTCTCCCTTGACATCGTAAACCATGTCCAATGAGCAAACACGCTCCATTTAACTCTATTTATCTGTGACACCTGGCAAACACAAAACCCTGCTAATCTTTGACTCATAGTTGGGTGCTTGGATGTCAAAACCACCAACAGCAAAGTAAACATTGATTTTAGCCATGCAGTTAAAGCATATAAAGTGGTGAATATAATTAACTGTGTTTTTACAAATCTTTAAAGGGACAGTTCACCCGCAATACAAAAATCCTTCTATCATTTACTCACCCTCATGGCATTCCAAACCTGCATGACTTTTATTTCCTCTGAAAAACACAAAAGATGTTATGAAGTACATTTGTGCCACCTGTTGCCTTCCACTGTTTGGACACAAAACTACCGAGACATTTCTTTAAATATCTCCTTTTGTGTTCTACACAAGAGAAAGTTGGAATACAGGTTTGAAATGAGGCCGGTTCTCAGAATGACTTTCATTGAGGTTCCTCAGCCACAAATCAAAGCCTGAGCTCAGAAATGACACTGATGTATTATAACTGTGATATACAGATGTCACGACTGGTTTGGATTCTGTGAAATATGAGCTGGGATGTGCTGAAACAGCTTTAATCTGATGGATGGAGGGAAGGTCATGACCTGAGATTGTCATCATGGTATCCTTCAGGGACATGCTCAGTGTGTGTGTGTGTGTGGGGGGGGGGATTATAAACTTCAGTCACATATACACTCATATGAGATACAAAATGTTGATACTGAACGATTCATCATCCATTTTTATGACAGAAACATTGTCTAAAAAATTGTTGTGAAAACTATGAATATAAAATGACTTTTTGTCAGTGTTGGTATTGTCTCCAGCTCACAGGATAAGCAGTGTACAGGATGGATTGATATTTGGATGCTCTGTAACTTTATTTTTTGGTTCATGGGACATACAGATGTGTTTTTGGGTCTTGAATACTGACAATTTTGGTTTGTTTTAATGTGTTGTTTAGAAGGTTATTAAAGAAATAAACCATAACAGCTTGCAAGATTGCTGTTTGTTCATTCGGGCCCACTGTTGTATTGACACACATTCTAGATCAGATGATAATGTACATCCGTACTATTGTCTGTCTAGCAGACATAGATGAGACCTGGCTTTAAAATGATTAATGAATCATTATATGTAAAAGGTTTTACAATGTATGTAATGTAAAACTCTTGAAAGTGGAGAACAGCTCTGGCTCTCTCAACACAGTTTCTGTTTTGGTGGACAGACAGACAGACGAGGAGGAACTCTTGAAGACCCAGAGGAGATAATCAATACTGACACCAGTCTGTAACGGTCATCTCATTGTGTTTCAGAGGAGCTGTTGAGCTGTCATCACAGTCCTCTATTCATCTATTGATTGCTCTCTTTTGTAGTTGAATTGACTAAATACTGAGGCTTCTGTGACAGCTGTGTGTCCCGTGTATTGTGGGTGACTTTAATGACTGTTTAGCAAAAGTCATGTAGCATCTAGTGCATGTGTCAGCAATGAACGTTAATGCTTGAATCTAAATAGGGCAAACTAACTAACAACTTTAGGTTGTAAGAACATTTCCCTAATGTTTCCATTAAGTACAAAAATGTCAATGTCTAGTTTTTTAGACGATGCATTAACATTATTGCTTAGTTAAATGTTTTTAAAACATTAACCATTTAAGAGCATATCTTTAAGATTGTGTTGCAAATATAAAAAGTAATTAAATTAGGTACAAAAGTCATTTAAAAAAACATTTCTATCCTTACGGGCAGGCAGTTATATATAAAGAAATTGGTAGGATCATAGCGCTAGCTAGCCAATATCATGGGTTTAATTCGTTTTAGGTGGGTTGTAAAACCTGTGCGCCAGCCAATAAGATTGAATTTTATCACAGCAAGAAAGAGCTTTCCAGTTTTGTGTAAAATATGCATCAGACAATGGAGAGAAAGAGCTGTGGGTGTCTGTGGGCACAATGTCTGAAGATGAGACAACCTTGCAACAGAAACAGTGCTAGTAGTAACTTCTCAAATCTAGATCTTTAAAAATGAGGCTTTCTGTCAGAGGAAGTGACCTTCACGCAGCCTGTTTAATTGTCCTCAATGTCGCCTGTCAAAGCCTCTTGTACATTCTGAGAAGAAAGCCAATTCATTATTGCTCTCCAGATGCTGAGATACTGTGCCAATACTAAAAAAAAATACTTGCCTTTTCCTTTCTGAGGTCGTAACCCGGAGCTCAAGTGCTCTAAAAGCTTTTGCAGACGTAAACGTCTCGTTAGGTGTTTGGATGGAGCTCATAAACTCAGCAGCTCATGCACTGCGTCGCATCTCATGCACCATTTATCTTATCAACAGAGCGATGGCAGCCAAACTCCTCCTCTGGGAACAAATTCATGCACATTTCTTATTTTCTAATGCCAGCAGCTGGCAACTAGAGCGTTGCACAAACATCTTAACCAAATGAGATGAAAACTATCGCTTTTCCTTCTCGTTTTCTCTGAGCCAGTGAAAAATGATTTGGACAAGCAAAAACTTTTATCAACTTTGGGTGGCAGGGAAAGCTTTTCTGATTCACAGCTAAACTTGTGGAGGATGTGGGGCATGCCGGCTATAACCATAAGCCAAGAAACTCAAATTCACAGACCGGAAGAGGAGAATTTCTGTCAGCAGAACGGCTTCCAGTTCCTACTTCATTTTCTTTCCTGGAGAATTCAAAGACTCCACAGATTAACCCAAATAAACTTTAGGAAATTCTCATTTGATTTTGTCACTTTACAAAATGCTCTTAGCCTAAATGTAGGAATGATATGCTGTGTTGTCATCTTTCTGAGTTCTTACCAATAACGCCACCCATCTCTAGTGTAGACAAATATAGTTCTATACACTTCAATAGTTCATATGAATTCATACATTTCATTTGAATTGTTTATTAAACTGCAAATAGAGGTATACCTGGTAATACCTGTCACATTGACGTAAGCTAAAATACAAAGGCTGTGTTCCAATATCTACTGAGCTGCCTAGAAAGACAGCATTTTTGTGTGCAATTCTCATATAATAAAAGTATGAAAATAGTTCAGTCCTAAAACATAGCTTTATATGTTGTCCAATATTTGTGTGTTTTGCTTTTATGGGTATTAATGTATTAATCATCAAATGAGTAACACGCTCTTGCCAAGGAGAGACATTACAGTAAGTTTAGGGAGCTTAAAAGACAGCTGACTATTTAGGCAATAGACAGCAAGGGAGCTCTGCATTTTTTAAAATGCAGCAAAACATCATTTACTTTCAGCTTCAAATGTAAATCTGCCAACACAAGCTCTCACAAAGTTTAAAACAGGTTCTTATAGCACATCTTCTGGGGTTGATTTGAGAAGCACTAGCTGCAGTTTTGCACCCCATTAACTCTCGTAAGCTACATCACTAGTGGTTAAATACAGTTCTGGTGAACAAATGAATGTTGCAGAATATTTAGGTTCATGGGTGGTGGAGCATCGGAGGAACTCGGCCCCCTGGGATACATTAGAGATGAGAGATGAGTGTCGCATAATGAAACGCCGCAGAGAGCTAATGTTCATATCATACTGTTTACTGTGCTCATATTGAGACTCTTACTGTACGTAAAGTTAGAAATACGTAAATCCATCTTTTTTTGTGAGCTGCTTTAATATTAGATGTTATAGGCAAGAGAACATATTGGATTATACTTATGAACAACCAGTTTCTGTGGAAACAAAATAAATCGCAACGGAGATCTTTTGAATATCAGGAAAGCGATGAGATTAGGGGGTTAGTTCAGCCAAAAATGAAAATTCAGTTTATTTACTCAACCTCATGTCATCCAAAGCTCACAAGATTTTCTTGCCGTCATAAAACACAAGTCAAACAGATATTGAAGAATAAATTTGATATCACGTGTAAAGACAGTTTTGAAGAAAACAACCATATTTTCCAAACCACCATATCACTAGATCTCATTCGGTTCAGATGTGACATCTCTGACCTCAGACCTGCAGTGACAGAAAAGAGCATCAGGGAGAATCTGTGAGAATATCACACTTCTTTAAAATGATACGCGGGCGAGTAAACAAAAAACATTTTCAGTTTTAGTTTAACTGACTCTTTAAATCTTTCATTTACTGCAAGACAACCATTGTTTCATTTGTGTTTATTTTAATTTCTCCTCTGGAGTGTGGAAGTCTCTTGAGAGCGAGCAGCCTTTGAGCAGTAACATTCTCCTTTGGGTTTTGATGCCATAATGTGCACAGTGTTAAAACTACGTTTCACAGAAGGCCCACAACAGTTACCTTTAACAGTTTAATTACTGTAATCTCTCTCTCTCAAGTCTTCACAGAAACACTTCTGTGTTGCAGTGCTCGGCTCTCAGTGTTATCATGACATACTTTAGTCTCTTTTCTAAGCTTGATGTCCTAATAATCCAAAAATAATTTGTCTTCTGATGTTTGAGGATGCGTGTGAGGTCACAGCATAAAAAAAACTGGAAAGCAAAATTTCAGCTGCTGTTTTTGCACAAAATTGTTGTTTATCAAGATCCAAAACAGGAATTAAGATGCTGTAATTTTTCAGCCCGGCTGCAGTAAAATCTATGACAGAACACATGAAGTTTGAGGAACTGATATGCAGTGGTGTGCTGGAGCACAAGAGCAGGGGTCATATATTCTCTCTGATGCATTACCACACAACATGAGCCCCTGTCGTCCATCTTCATCTGACACACACAGACAGAGATATTTAAGCAGGGCTCAATCTGTTCTAGTGTGTTCTGCTCATTCATTTGTTAAGTACAGTCTGTGAAAGCAGACTGCACGTCTGTACTGTCCTGTGTTATTTGAACAGCAGGATCTGTACTGGTTTAATGCGGTACATGAACTGTATTATTATAGTATATAAAAAAAACGGTATTAGTACAAAGACAGAGCGTTAAGTTTTGTAGCATCCATCACATCAAGATTACAGTAACACGTGAGGTACAACACGCTAACACGTATGAAAACTGAAATCTCTTCTTTCTTTTAGTTGCAGTCGCTGACAACGATCACATGCATTTGGTTTTATGTAACTTTTCTGTGTCCACACGTGATATAAACAGCTGGTCAGAGGATAATGTACAGTATTTGCTCAGTGGTTAGAAGTTTCAGTTGAGCTCTTTATTGATTCATTTAAACATCAACTTTGTCTCCATGTCTTCTGTCACTGCTGTATGAGACAGAATCGAGATATAAAAGAGATCATTTGTGTTTTCTCATTCCTTTACTCTTTAATCGAGAGCTTGTGTGTTTGGATGCATTAAAAAGACTTTAGCACCTCACTGTTGTACTGCTCTGATACTTCAAGCTTTTATTTCATCAATGTTCCTCATTACACAGCTGTTGCAGTTTCTTTGTTTATCTTTATCTCTCTTTTGAGAGGCAGGTTTTAACGCACAGGGGCTAATGCAATACCAAGACAAGCTCCGTAAGCACTGAACAGACCTAGATCACATGATCATATTACACACACTGCTGTGAATTCCTGTCACTCTTGCTCTTCTGAATGAGATGACAGATGTTTGATCAAAAACGGTTTTTGATACGTCGTGTGACGGCTGCCGTCTCGCGTGTTAAATAATTTATGTACATTGCTTTGTTAGTCTAAAATTAGCATAATGAACTCTAGATAAATGTGAATTGATTTAACTACATCAATAAATTAGGCACATGATCTGTCATACAGTTGGCATATTGAGTCATTATAAACTGGCTAATCATCTCGCCAGGAAGTGTATCCCCTGGGCCGCTGCCTGTCTCTGCACTGTCAAACTTCTGCACCCTGCACAGTGATTCAACACTGTGTGCAGTCAGCAGCAGCAGGTGTGAAGATTCTGCACTTCTTTCTGACTGATGCTCCCCATGTGTGCATGAAGACGCTTCCATCACTTCTTCCAAAACACCAAGGCAGCCGTGGAAGTGTAATAAACTGCAACAGGTGAGTTTAGAAACTCAATGATGCTTTCCTCCATACCGTGGTTGGAGTCTGAACGGAGGTTGTTCAAAGTTGGCACAAGTGTAGAGAAAGTGCGCCAGGCCCAAACACCCAGACATCAAGCTTCAGTGTGGAGATTTTTGAGAAACCACAGTTTCTCTTTACAGAAAACACCAAAAACACATTTTGCCAGATTTTACTGAAAAATGACCCCTGAAACACAATGCAATAAAGAAGAGCTTGTGGGGTCCGTTCGTTCACTATTTCCCCCTGTTTCTGAAACATGGCTTGTGAGATGGAACGTCACCCAGCTCAGTAAACCACTGACAAGGAGATGAATTTGCTCGGCAGGTTTAAAGCTCACTGTGTAGATGGAAAAGTAAAGGGAGGCCTCAGCTGTCCAGAACCAATCACATGCGACAGCTGCTAAGCGGCGCAGGACTTTAGAAGAAGAACATATTACCTGCTGGAACCCTGATAAAGCTGAAGCAGAACCTGCCATCATGCCTCTGCCTTTCCTTCAGCCCCGTTTCACTCTAACACAGATTGTTAAATGCACAATTTCCATTTCAATTCTTGGCTGCTAGTCTGATTGCGTGATGGGGTCAGTGTAAAGACATTGAGTGGAAGCAGAGACAGATTGTGCGACATCAACCGACTTTTACCTCAGACACAACTGACAGCATCAACTGACCATTTTAACATCTACCATGTCACACTTTAACATTCTCACTGACACGCTAAACTGAAAGGTTAGCGCACAAACTTAAGCAGCCCTAGTGTTAATGTTTGCCTGAATCTTTGACCTGGAAGTGAAAAGGGAATTGTGGATTTCTTATTTCTGTACATCAAACTCAGTGCAGTAGTTTTAGTACAAGCTTAACATAAGAATTCTAAAGAGCACAAAATAAGTTACTGTTTCTATTTAATTTTAAACAAACAAGCTAGCGTCTCTCCCCTACACATACATATTTATTTGATAGTGATCAGTCAGTCAGCAGTTAGCATGTTTCGCTAATCGAAGACTGTCAATTTTACCTCTTCACCAAACTTGGTCTTAGATGGCAAAATGGAACAGTGTGCACCACCCAGCTTAATACTTACAATCAAACATCTCCTGGGACAATAAAGCCTGGCCAGACTGATGGCAGACTTTGCTCTTGATTTCCTCAGTACCCTGTCTTTTCTTTAATACTTGCAATCAAACAATAAATCTGGGCCAGACAATGCCATCAGTTCTCCTGACTGCATCTAACGCTCCAATCAGACGTCTCACGAACTCTGAGGTTTTTCCAACATAAGCCATTAAAGTTAACAAGTCAACATGGGTGGTGAAGGAAAGAGTGAGACAGAAAACGCAGGACTCCTCCTCTTTCTCTCACCTGCTTTCTCCTAAGCCTCATTCCCTCTTTGACTCTCTATCAGATAATTAGTGCCGTTTTACACCGAGAACACACAGAACACTTGCTAATGTATGCTTTAAACGTGTGGGTTTTCCACCAGACCGTCATCGTGCGTCTCATTGCTGCCGTGTGGTGTTAATAATGATCAAGAGAGAGATGTTTGGGAATGTTTGGGATGATCATTGAATGATGATCATATTACCAGTTGCACTTTTACTCAATGAAAAACATGAATTTACAATTACAATTAACAATGGTTCATTAATGTCCTTCATTGTTTTGTATTATTTCTGACTACAGTTTATGGACTCAAATTGCCAACATAAGTGACACAAAAGCAGAAAACATTGTGTATCTAGGGTGTGTTTTGGATCACGGCTGATGTGAAAAGTCAGTGAAAGGTCCTGCATTACTCTAATGACTGTTAAATGACACAACGCTGTGCAGAAGCACCAGCTGGCCTGTCTACTGTGTTCTCATGATCATTTCCATGAGCTTGTCTCATGCTAGAGCAGATAACGGCCAAGCACCTCAAAGCGATGGCATTTTACAAAACTACACACATTCATCATGTGACACTGTGTATCTCGCTAATAAAACACATGTGCATGATGCATGTGAATGATGTTTTCATGTCCTAAAGGCTCATCTGTTTCAAACGCTGCTCTCAGCTACAGGCTAGGAAACTGCCGTGCATCTGTTTGCTGTATTCATTTTGCTGTGTTTTCATTGGACAATCTCAGCTTGTGTTATCCAGATCAAATGATGCCGTTAGTATGTACTGCATTCACACCTTTAGATGCTACAGACTGTTCAATGGCTCAGATAATCGTAAGGGCAAAAGGACAGAATGAATTAATATCTCATTACACCACGCGTGCATTTCCTATCAATTTACCTCAAGATGTTTAATCTCTTCTGAGGAGCAATTAAAAAGATGCATGTACACTCAGTACAGTACTGGAGGCTTTTTTCCAGATCATAAACACATTGTAAATGTGCAAAATGATTTTTTCAATTATCATGTTGAATGTCACAATTTATGATGAGACACTGGAGAACTGTTAAGCTGCGTGTCCTTGCTTTGTAGTCTAAAATAAAAAACGGATTATGTTCTGAATAGCATACCAATTTCTGTACTTGA
>JAZGTJ010009731.1:0-18995 GCA_036877575.1 Botia almorhae
TTTGGATAAAAGCGTCTGCCAAATGCGTAAATGTAAATGTACGGCTTTGGTTTGTGAGCACAGACACAAAATAGATGCTCCCGGAAATCCAATTTTCCCAAAATGAGTTTTCAGTCAGTGCAGGCTGGTAATATGCTAAGATAATACATTAACCGATGTAGCTCAACAGATTATCACAACTGCTCAGAACTAATTCAGTTAGATCAGTTTGTTTTGTTAATCAGAGTTATGAATCATAAAGCTGTTCGAGCAATCATATTGTCATTGTAACAGCGTCGCTGTTGGCATGACAGCGTTTCTGTCATTCAGTATCATAGCAACGGCTGTTTCAGAAAGGAAAAAAAAAACACTTTCATTTCAGAGCAGAAAAATTACAGTGCGAGCGCATCACAAATGTCTGTCACCTTCAGCCTTTCACTTCGGTTTGTAAGTACAGTCGACCTGCCTGTGAGCTGAGGACATGATGCGTGATGCAGAATCGCCTCACAGCATGCCACTGCAGCTCCACGTTGTGTTCGATAGCATTACACAGCAGTGTGTGTCGGTTCCTCTCTGGGCTGGTGGGGGTCCATTGATCCCACATCTGTGTAAATATCGCTTCATGCGTGATGCTCGTGTTGTTTTTTATTTAAAGAGGTTTTGTGGGATCTGAGGGTAAGACTGGAGATTAGGTTTAGACAGATAACCTGTTCAGGATGTGCCAAATTTTCGTACCCATTTATTTAGATACCCACATTGTTATACGCTTCAAGGGCCAAGCAGGAAGTGTGCTGTTTGTAGGGTTCAAAATATATGTGTAGTTTGTCATCATGTGCTCCTGGGATCCTTAAGTGTGTGCTCTTCTTAGTACACACTTAAAGTGACACTTCAAGAAATGATAGTACTGTTCACTTGTTCATCAATGTGCATACATGCATTAGTCTGACAAAGAAAGAGAGAGGGAGAGAGAGAGAGAGGGAGGGAGGGTTTGGACAGGGGGGTTCGGTCAGGTTTACAGCCTCACAGGGTGATCTTTCTGAGGATGGAGCTGATGAAGAACAGAGAGGTCCTCACGGCCAGTGAGATCTGCTCTTCTAATTGGTCTTCATAAATATTGAATGGCATGGAGATGAAATTCAGTCTTGGCTTTTAAGTGTTGAATAGGTGGGATGTGCAGTTCACTGTGGGGTGATTGGATTCTCTGCTCTGGGGCTGCTGCTCATCTGCAGGTCAGCGAGATGTTTCAGGTCTAAAGGGTGCGAGTACTCTACTCAGCTCAGCTACTCACTTCCCTCTACTGATATTTAGGGTGAAATACTTTAGCTTCAGTCTCCAGTCATCATATGTGTTTTTAAATAGAGAGCACAGAGAACTCAGGTAAATCTTATTGCATTGCCCTGACATGACTAAACTAAGACAAACATGTTTTTCAAACAGCTGACAGCAAACAACTCTGATAATCATCCTCAAACAAGAGGAAATTCAGAAGGGAAACTGCAAATGGGTTTTCCGTGAATATTTCATTCTGTTTCGAGACGGACGGTTCAGTAAATGAGTGATTTTTGGAGAGGGGTGGGGGTGTTTTATTCTCTCTCTGGTGTCTGGCTCTCCTTAATTGCAGTCGTGCATTTCTGCACCTTGCGCAGATTAAGAGTTTATTTAAGGAAGCAAGTTTGAGACGTCTGGCCTGTTTGTAGTTTTGGACCAAATGTAGGTCGACAGAAGCTGCAAGAGTTTCAGCAGGAGTTCAGTGAGTTTATATTCAAAATATTCAAAATAAAAAAGCCATCAGTGCCAGAATGTTGTTGTATGCACAGTTCATATGTATTGTAGGACAAAAAAAAGATATTACTTTGTTGTATTTTGGAACGAAATTGTCCCCAGCTACATCTGACAAACCCTCTCCTAGGGGACAGTTTTTGGGTCTGATTATCTGGGAAATGTTCGCCTGTAAACAGAAGGAAGAAGATTCGGTTATTATGTCATGTGTCTGGGTACTGTAGATGCTGCAGCGTTTATAGTTTATTCCTACAGCAAGTTTAGAATTTTATATATAATTCATATATTTATGTAATATATTTATGTACATATACTTTACAGTTTGACTAAAACAGTTCCAGTCAGTTAAAAAAATATTAGACTGCATGTTAGCGTAGCAACTGTAAGCTAAAGATTGTTTAGAGCATTTTATCTGAATCCTTCATAGATTTATCCCAGAGATGGTGAGATTGTACGGTCACAAAAGCACTATAATAAGATTAACATGACTAAAGGCAGCCAATCAGAACACACGAGAGCCAAGAATGATATCAGTGAAGCCAAGACACACCAGAGTGCACTGGGGCAGAATGGGGCATTTCAGCAGCCTCCAGCTGGCTTCACTTGTTGGGAGACACTGGATCTGTACCTGAGCAAAACTAACAGAAGTCAGATCAAAGGAACGAAGCAACTGGTCTTTCTCACATCCTCTGATTGGTGAGGCAGAAAGGAAACTCATCTGGTTTGAACGGTCAGTGGACCTGACTGAGTGCCTGTGTGTGGGTGAGAGAAAGTGCAGTGTCCACCAGCAGGGGGCGATCTGAAAAATAAAAGTGCATGTCAACTTCATGTGTTTGAAAGAGTAAATATAGAGATTCTCTCTCTTTATCTCTGTTTATTCTGGTTTAAGTCTTTATACAATAGTTTGATGGGTATTTGTGTGTCTCAGTGGATGAAAAACACCTTTTACAAAAAGTCTTCTGAAACTTCGTCAAAAATCAAATTTGTAATGTGTTTGAAAATCATATTGCTCGGCTAAAGGTTCAGTACGTGTTTGCATAGTGAAAACGAATTCATACACTCAACTTTTATGATATTTTTAGTGGTTTCTTTCAATATGAAAGACCCACCAAAATGTTTAAATATTATATGAATTCAAAATCAAGTTATAGCTACATGCGGTCAATATATAATTGCTAATCGTGACAAAATCGTCAATAAATGACGACACACTGAACAGTGTGAGTGTGTGCTTATAAATCACTCAAATCAGGTGTGATGTCAACAGGGTCATGCGGGCGTCAGGTTTAGTGTTAATCAAATATCATTATCTCAGTATGAAAACATTGCATGTGGAGAGGTCCTCATTAATACAGCGTGTGTGTGTGTGTCAGTGATATGAGTGTACACTCTCTGATCTACTGTGTTTGTTGTGCCTCTTATGTTGAAAGACCTGCAGCGCTGCTACCACAAGAGTGTTAAAATATAGCCTTTCAACAGCCTGCCCCACAGTGTGTGTATGTGTGTGTGTGTGTGTGTGTTCTCGCAGCACAGGGTGCCACTGAGCACAGCAACAGTCTTTGATTGGGCACTTATTGATCTGAGAGTGTGAACTGTGTGGATTTCTGTAGCCTCTGTTACACCCGCATTCACTGCAGCACATGCATACATAACTCACACATCACACGCACACACACACACACTATTCTGTTAGCAGCACTAGAAGTGTGCTTTAAGAAAAAGGAACAGACATGCAAAACAGGACGTTGATTAAAGTTCAAGAAGGAACTGTGAGATGTGTGTGTATATATATATATATTTATAATGTGATCTTTAGACAGTCCAGGGCCTGAGTTCACTTTCATTGACAGCTTGCTATTAAAATAACTGTTCTAGACATGTGACCAAAAAGCTTGTATCTTATTGGTCAGTGAGTTTATGAAAAAATACTTCTGCTCTACGACTGTGTAAATTGTAGTGTAAATTCTAAAGTATGTTATGAATATAGAGGTGTAAATCATCCTTTAATAAAGAGTAAGATTGGGACTGTCCTCCAGTGTGATAAAGTGGCACAGTGTATGTACATATATTTACATGAGATTTTAACTGCGTGACACGGTTGTCTCTCTCCACAGACAGACAGTGAGTATTTTGGGTGAACAAAATGTTCTTAACAGCCAGACAAGCACAAGCTTTGATTTCTGTGTGAATGAAAGAAAAACCAGCCCAGACTAGATCTGTTTCATCTGTCTGACAGGAGACATCTGACATCTGTTTCCTTTTCAGCAACAGTGACGACTGGATCTTCTGACCATTGCCAACCCCGGTGAGTCTGTTAGTGTGTGTGTGTCTGTGTGTGTGTGTCTGTGTGTATTGTAACTGTGCAGTTAGTTGTGCATTACAACATTGACAGTCTTTAGATGTTTTGTTGTGCGTGTTCGGATTTCTTGCACCTACCAATTCAACCTTGCAAGAATAAGAAGCTG
Source organism: Botia almorhae (assembly GCA_036877575.1). Taxonomy (NCBI): domain Eukaryota; kingdom Metazoa; phylum Chordata; class Actinopteri; order Cypriniformes; family Botiidae; genus Botia; species Botia almorhae. The sequence goes on from JAZGTJ010009731.1 coordinate 4,224, forward strand.
TCCCTTATGAAAATTACCTGTGGTTTAACTACATATTAATCTAATAAACCATGGTTACTATTGTTAAACGATGGTAACCACAAACCATAGTTGTGCTACAGCAACCACAGTTTAACGGTGGTATTTGTAGTAAAACTGTGATTATACGAATGGTAATTGTCAACGCATTAGGTAACAAGGTCACTACACTTGAACTATAATAAAACAACGGTTCATTTTGTAAAGGGGTTTCTTGCGATTCATCGGCATTTTCAGAAACAGAGAAACAGATGGAATGATGCAGGAAGGATGCAGTCCCCATATGTCTAAAATATCTGACTGCACTTGAAAGTGCAAAGATGAAAATAATGTTAATGTAAAGCATCTGTTTCTCAAAGCCACACGGAACGGTTGCACTGCCCTTTACAACTTCACACAAAACATGCATGATGCAACTCCGTGTGTCGCTTACCTCGTTTTGGGTTATATAATGAAAATGACTTTTTACACCCTGTAGTCTTTGCCAGATTGGAGGGTAATTTGCTGATTCCAGCAAGCAGTTAAAACTACTTTTTCTCCATAAAAACTTCACAACTGTATTGTAACTGTGCATAAGCAGACCGCAGGGGGCCTCTGGAGAGCTGTTGTGCTTTTTGCTGATCTAGAACCGACTCCCCGAACACAGTTATTAAAACTAGCCGTTGAAGGAACAACTAAACCAGTTTTATTTCAGCGCTCTTCAAAATGGGCTTAATGAGTTATTGATTACTGAACATAGAACATCTCAGATGGTATAATACGAGTAATGTTTTCTAAAGGTTACGCATCTGCTTTCATTGATCATTTGTTTAGAAACAAAAGAAAGTTTTATATTTTTAAGTTTTATATTTTTTTGAATGCTTTGTGTGTAAAGTGCCACACTAAATTTGAGTGTGTGTGCTGTGAGGGTAGTTAGGGGTTTTTATAACCATATATCAGGGACAAATTTGTACCCAAAAGTGAGCAAAACCTCCTTTTGGGGACATCCTATATAACTAAATAATATAAAATATTAAACGGTAAATATGCATAAGGTTTTCTGCCAGTGTAAGAGAGAGAGAACAATAGAAGTCTATGGTGTGTAATTCATTATGATGAGTAAACGTGTGTGTGGTTTTAAAGATAAATTAAACTATATGTTATTTTGTCCTTAATGAGATCTTACCATGTCCTCCTCAGTGCTCCTGGAGGTGTTTTTGGGGTCAGAACTCGTGGGTCAGAACCTGCTCTCCTGTACTGCTCTTGTTGAGGTACTGTAGATCAGTGGTGAGTTGAGGGGTTCTCTGAGCTTCAGCCCTGCATTAGATCTTCTGTCTGAAGAGCGATTCCCACTCAACACCTGACGGATCTCTTAAATTGGACAGTTGAACAGCACAGTATGAATCTGGCTGTATTGAAGCCTGACATTTCCATCAGCTGACCTTTCTCAGGTCAGAAGAGCTGATGATGATTCATCTCACTCACTGTTTCCATCACGACGCAGAACACAAACTAAGCACCGCGTACACACCAAAAGAAGGGATGAGGGATGCAGAATGAAATAAAGGACAACATTTGCATTTCTTAAAAGAACATCCGTGCTTGCAAGCCAGCAAATATGTAAAATTTAAAGCTGCAATTAATCAAAAACTTTTCAGATTAAAAATGAACAAAAGTAAATTATTAAGCAAGTACATGGCAGATCATTGTTCAGCACAATCTTACTGTAATTCACAAGGGTAAGTCCATATTAATGATTTATTTCAATTGTATTGTGCCAAGTAATTCAGATCTACAGTTTCACCCGCAGTTCAGTAATATATTTATATTTACATTAATGCATTTGGCAGAGATTGTTATCCAAAGTGACAAGTACATTCAAGCTAAACATAATAATGTACGCATTGTTTTGATAATGTACGCATTGACACACAGCCTCTCGTGGTTCGTTGCATTGGTGTTTTGCCTCCGAATGTTCATCCTAATGCACTGGAATGTCACACATTAGATGAATCTCTAGTGTGTTGATTGGTCTCTGTGGTTCTCTATAATGAATGTTTTGAACATTCTCAGCCAGAGGCCCCACTCTGATTGGCCGAACGGGTCCCTGAGTGTTTTCTTGGCAGCTTCTGTGATGGCGTCTGTATGGCATCCAGCAGTTAAACAGATCTGATGGTCTCTGGACTGAGGACCTGCTGTTTGTGCTTCAGCACCCGGCTGCAGCAACTCTAGGCCAAAGCAGATACTTGGAGAGCTGCACCTCACAGCGGCCAAAACCTGCACCAGAGAGATCTGCCTTCAGTAGAGCAAAGAGACCAAACCTGGCAAACAGAGAGAGAGAGAGATTAGGGGACATAGATTATATCTGTGCAGGCTACAGGAAGTGAAATGACAGAGAAAACATCCAACCTGTTACTACGTATAAAACAATAGGGTTTAACAAAATACATATTTAAAATCCCAGCTAACAGGAAAGATTTTCAGACCATTGACTAACGTTCTCTCAGAGTATCAAAAGTCATTACTACAGTAACATAAGCAGAATGTTTTTTCCATGCTGTATGTCATTGGCAAATATTCTTAAACATTAGCATAAAAACATTCAAAATGTTAATTTTTTCATGTTTTTGTTACTTAATGGAAACCTTTAGGAAATGCTTTTGCAACCTGAAATTGTTAGCGGGGACACACTCGACTAATCCTAGCTAGAGTTATAAATATCTTCTCAAGACACATTTTCCTCATGGCATATATTCTACAAGATGTTGGAAACAGTCCATTATTGCACACTTCGGCACATTTGTCAGCTCAGTTGTCACATTTATGTTGCACGGTGGTTCTGTTGAATTCATATTCAGTGAATGGGGCTGAATAACTGGCCAAATTATGGTCATGACAATTTGCACACGGTCAGAAATAACGCTGTGGTGTTCCACACGGAAATACACTGAGCACTTTATTAGAGACACCTGATAAAATAATGCAAACACTTCATTTAAATACAACACGACAGTATTTCAACACATTTAGCACCCGGTTAAGAGTGTTAGCAAATACGCGGCTAGGACACCACAGCATATGTGGCGCAACCGTTCAGCGAGTCAGAGAACAACAGTGTCTGTGAAGAGACACAGAACCAGAGAACCCAAAACATCTGTTCTGCTGCCTCGTGCTGTCTATTCTCCAGTTGATTTTCTACAAATGCACAGAAAGGAGCGTGTTAATAAAGAGAGAGAGGGTACACCACTGGCGTCTCAGAAAATATTTGTAAAATATGCATCATTAAACCATTATGTAAAAATCGTGTGCCCCCAAAGAGGAAAAATGAAACTGTTGTGTGCCGTGACACTGACATTGTCTAGGATGAAGGGAAAAGCGCAAACTAGTCTTTTATATTATTACAGCCCATATTTGAGGTTTTAGAAGGTGATGCAGAATCTTGTCCCAGCCGGATCAATAATGAACGCTTCAGAGACCCAGAGAGAGATCCTGATGAAGCACATCGCACAGGCCCGAGGTATGAAAACATCTCTAAAGCTCTCGCTCGTTCTTTAAAAGAACAATCAATGTCCCCCGCCGCCACTAAGACAGAGCACACAGTGGGACACTTTTCTGGCAGTGATCCCCCTCTTAATATTTGATGCAGGGATCGAGGGCCGACTATACAATATAGTTTGTGTGTCTGGGCTGTCAGTGTTGAAGCTGGTCTCAGGGCAGCTGGCGTCAGTGGCTAATTGTACCGTTCAGAGCAGTTCTGGGGCTCCTGTTCATTTCACGCGCTATCACTTTTTTATTGCGTGACTGATGACTTCATGGCTAATCAGTTATTCATGAGGCACTAATTGAAGGACAAAATAAAGTAATAATTAAGGCCGGTTCAACGAGGGAAGATCATCGCCTTGAGAGTTGTTGATCAATAAAAGATAACAGGGCCAACTTTCTCCATCTTCATCTGACCCCATAAACGGCGTCTTTCCCCAGATGTGCAGGGGTCTTATTTTAAAGCATATATCTAACGTTCTCTAAATGTTCCCTGCTGTCTTTGTGCTTCACAAATTCTGGCAAAGGCAGCAGGTTTTGAACGTGCCATCTGGTTTCTATACTTAGCCATAAAGTACCAACGCAAAAACAAACACGGACACCTGGGCTAGCGTCTGTACGTCTTCCCAGTTGGCACAGGTGCGTTTTGATTGGCTGCTTGGTAATGGCTAATGTGTTCCTGGCTAATGCAGCTGTCACAGCTCCTCATGTCCATCTCTCCCCAACCTTCATCATCCTCCTCATCCTCTCCTGGGCACCAACCCAAGGCAGGCCTGCTCACCCAATACCCAGCCAGCTCAAAATTTTAGGTTTAGGTCCATTAAGTAACAAAAAGTGAATTCTGTTATTTTGGAAGTGCTAGGAATGCTTAACAGTTTTTAGGCGTTGTATTAATATTGTTGCTTGGTTATAATATTATTCAAACATTTTTTAATTCTGAGACATTTTTAAAACATTCCATGAATGACTTAAGAGTTATGTTTTTCATATATAATTTAAAAACATTCCACTAACATTGCTGCAAGAGCTTTTTTTTTGGTAGCGCTGGGAGAACTTTAAGAGAGCATTAGCCAACCTTTGGAGAACGTTCCCTGTTAGCTGGGCACCCTCTTTCCTATTCTAGTCACAGAGCTCCGCCTTCCTCTCGACAGTCGGCTTCATCATCCACATCATTATGGAGATTATCTCATGTCATTTATTTAATGGTGGCTAATGTTTCACCAATAAAGATGAATGAGGGCTGCTGTGAGGGTCTAATTGAAGGAACATGATGTCTGACTCCGAGCTGCTGATAATGTCAACACTGCCAAACAGTTTATGAGGCGCCATCCGCAGAGTGTGTGTGTGTGTGTGTTTAGAGTGTGTTTAGAGTGTGTGTGTGTGTGTTTAGAGTGTGTGTGTGTTTAGAGTGTGTGTGTGTGTGTTTAGAGGTGTGTGTGTGTTAGAGAGATCGAGTGTTTATTGTTTGATCTGTGCACATAAGAGCACAGATCAAATCAGAACATTTATAGAACAGTAGTCTGTACAATAGACTGTGACTAACCACAGTCCACCTCATTTTTATTTGGAGTTTTGGAGCAGGTTCATCTTAAACAGATACAAAATACACAAAATACATGACATTCAGTAACTACTCAGAGCGTTGCCTGATGTTCTCTAAAAATGATCTCAAAGTTATTATTAGATCTCAAAACATTTTCATGTTAAATGTCATGTATATAAAAACATTCTTATGTAGTTAGTGGAATATTATACAAATGTTTGAGAATGAAAAATGTTTAAATAAAGTTCTTATAACCAAGCAAAAATGTTACTACAATGTTTGAAAATGGACGTTTTGAATTGACGTTTTCATGGTTTCGTTTTTTGGTTGTATTGAAGTGTGGGACATGCCAACCAATGAGGAGCAGATTCGATGAAGGATAATCCTTTCACCACACATCGAGTCTCATCTCTGCAGTCACACCATCAGATTACACCAGGTGTATCAGTTACACTCTTCTGCCCAGTAACACACCAGTCCATCCCAGAGGTCCTCAGCTCAATCCATTCACTGGCTTTCTGTCTTTATAAAGCTAAGAACCTAATAACTGTCATTTTGCTAATGTGATGCTAAGCGGAGCTGAGATTAGATGGAAAGAAAACCCTGGAGGCTTCACCAAGCTTGTGGTCTGTCTTCATCTTTGGTCCCGTAAACAGAGTTCCCAAATCTCGTCCTTTGCTTTGGGCTCAGGACAGGATCTCAGATCCGACTGGAACGGTGGCAGTAAATGGAGGGAAAACAGAAGAAAGAATCCAGAGTTCTGCATCACGTACTTTTCAATTACAGCAGACGAAGCAGAACGAATTGTGAGTGCCGTTTATTGACAGCATCTTTCTCGTTATTAAAGTACAAGTGAGGAAATCCATCCTTGTGTATAACAACCTGCCCATTTTACAATAACAAAATCTTCCTTCTCTGTCACATCATTAGGAAAGTAACAAGGGAAAGAGAATGGAAGGTAACAGCAGGCTGGTGGAAACATGCATTAAGAGAGATGCAGTACTAGAAACCAGAGATGAGAAACTACAGTATGTCACTCAGCAGGCAGATCTGGGCCTTCTTTGATGTTCTACATATGACAAAGACAAAACATTATGATTATGTTGAAATTCACAAGGTGCATAGTCCTTTCTGTGGCTTTTGTAATTGTTTTTAAAAATGAGACCTAGCAATAATAATAGTAATTGTTTGTATATCCTAATAGCAATAGTAAGTGGTGCTTAATTAGTCACAGTAAATTATATGAATATTATTAAATAACACAAAAAGTAAAACATCCCATCTTGATAACTGATATTTGTTTGTGAGATGAAAGTTATACTTTTAATAATTAAATAAAATAATTTTAATAATTAATTAAACTTTTAAAATAGAATTGTCTGAACTAACCAAATTAGTAAATAGTCTTTTTTTAAGTTTCCTGAAATTAAATTTGACAGTTTTCAGCATCTAAATTGGTCAGTTCTTGTACACAACAAATGTTTGTGAGTATTAACTTTTAAGGTGTTTGAAACTTAGTAATAGCGCATAGTTTTCATTTACAAAAAATAAACTTGTTTTAAAAATACGAGACAAGAGGTACTTTTTGAAACCCCAAACACCGGAACGCATCTGGTTCGATTAGTACTGTCTAAACTGAGGAGCGGGCGCTCTGCGTTTCCTTCCCCGAGACGCACCAGCCAGACAGAAGCAGTCGATCGCAGACGCCTCTTCACTGTCTCCCTCTCTTTGTGTTTATATATGTTTTTAAAACTCTTTTTGAGGGAAGCTGTCAAGCCCTATCCCAAAGAGCAGGGACCAAAGAGCAAAAATAATGTACGCTTTCGTGCGCTTCCTGGAAGGCGACATGTGCTGCGCGTTACCTGTGTCAGACGTGAAAGATTTCCTGCCTGTGCACAAAAGAGATTTTGATGATCACAAGGTTTATGTGGCGTTGAGAGATACAGGCCAGCCTGCAAAAGCGCACATCCTCGCCCTGGCAGGTGAGTTTTCCTCTTCTTTTCACGTTAGTCATAAAACATAGGAACAGCTTACATTAAACGTACGCACGAATATGATTAACACGCATGTTACGGCATGTATTATAACAGCATCTGTCTATGCACGTTCGAGTAGGTCAAATGTCATGTTACTTCAAGAAATGTGCATGCATATTTACATGTGAATGTCTGTGAAACGCGGTCAAGCTGTGTAACGTGTCAATGACACGGTAATAAAAGTTCGTCAGCTGTCATTATGATCACGAACAGGTTTTAACACACGTGCAGTGGGGCGTTTTAATACATGAACGTTAAAACTACATTCAGTGTGTGCTGATGCGGTTCACGCGTCGAGACGATAAAGATGTCCAGACTTCACGGGTGTTTGGTGCATGTGTTTGTTTTCTCGTCGGTCCTGCTGTTAGCCGTGTGAAAGGAGGGACAGCGTGTACGTGAATGTTTGCGTAAGTTTGTGAAAGCAGGTAAAATATAACACCAAAATATTACTTTTGCATGGAAGGCTCGTCATGCTAGGCGTGTGATAGCTCGCTGCTAACGCTTCCCTTATCTGTCGACGGAAGATATGAGCCAAATAATCAATACAGTTATCATGACAACAATAACAACAGTCTCTTTAAACCCATTGTGTGAAATAGCAGTCAAGATAACCAGGCTGAAGTTTAAATCTGTGTTTTAACAGCTAGTTGTGTTTAGCGTATGTAGAACTGTCGTCATTAGCTACACAGGTTAGGGTTGTTTTGTGTCATTTATTTGTTTGTCCTTCAATTCGCTTCCGACTATAGGTCAGCATATTATACTGGTAACTTAGAACCAGTATAACCAAACACACCTTGAAGTAGACTGTTATGTTGTTTATCAATCAGTGCTAGTGGCAGATTTGTTGTCATGTCACTTCCTGTTTCACTCTGCCATACTACCACAGTCAGCACTAGTTAGATACCTTACTAATTCACACTTAACCTTTACCTACAACTCTGATCTCCTTAGCAACAGAAGTCAGGAGTCCAGGATGTGTTTTATTAAGCTTGTAAATCAGTTTACTTGAATTTAAGCAGGAGGAAATCTGTGGCCTCTCTGATTTACCAAGTGAGAGATGATCCTGAGTCAGTACCATTTTTAACGTTGGGACAACTTTCCAATCAACCAATCAGATCTGAGGGATAAGTTTACAGTTACTATAAAGTTTATGTTTCAAACCAGGGTCAGGTGCTTCTGCACCATTGTTAATCACCTGTCATTTCCTCATGAGGTTAGGGTTAGGGGTAGTGATCAGATCTGTTGTGGTAGACCTGGAGTAAAATATTAAAATCTATGTATAATTAGCGTTCCACATCTTAGATTGATAACTGAAATCATGATCCACTTAAATTAGCAGATATTCACGTGAAATTTATCAGGTCTGCCATCACCAAACAAAAGTGATACTGATGTCATGCTGTCAACATCGGTTTTCAAAGTTACACAAAGCAAAACTTTTTTGCTGCAGAACTTTTTCACAGAACTCGTAAAACGGACTTTTCCCGATGTGACCTTGTTTTAAGTGTATCATCTAAAGTACAGATGAAATATTATTTGATCTGCTGACATCGTTCCTCTTTCATTTTCAGAAAGCATTGAGGAGTTTGAGCACAGTATTATGCAAAAGAAGATGAAAATACCCAAGATGTCAAACAGAAACGCAGTGGAGAATCACTTTGGGGACGACAGAATGCCCCTCAGACATAAAAAGGTAAATTTTTTTTTTGAAGAGAGACTAGAGCACATCTTAAATTAATTTAACTTTTAAGGGCTTTGGCTACCGTTGGCAGGGTTTTAGGAGTTTGGATTTGTACCACAGTCCATTAATAGACCAGAATGCTGATGTTAAGAGTTTATAATTCTGCAAAATAAGGAAAATAAGTTCTTAACCACTTTTGGACCGTTATTGACTTGTCGTGTTTCAAGCTGTTTTAACCTGCGATAGCAATGTATCAAAAAGGATATCGAGTGATTTTCTCAACTGTGTCTACAGTTTCAGGTTCATTTAATATCAGTTTCTTCACTGTGTAAACCATCACATCTATGAGCCGGTTTTAAAAAGCTCTTGCAGTTCACATCTTAATTACTTTGCATAGTTTTTTCAAACAGTTTTGTGAATATGAACTGAGTTGGCGTGTAGTTTCCTTTTCACAGAACTTACTAATGAATCAGTTTATGTCTTCCAGTTTCATCTGCTAATAAAGGTTTATTGCTTTGGATAACTGCTATATTGGCTGGTTTAATCTCATTTTATTTAGTAATATGTTTTCAGTGCTGCACCTTTGACAACAGTTTTATTTTGGTACTCTGGAAATCTGTAGATTTGTGTGTGTGTGTTTCGATTGGTGTAGAACGATTCTAAAGAGTTGCAACTAAACTCGGGAGGTAGATTTTCCGGAGCAGGATTGCGCATCGCTCATATAAAGAGTAGCAGTATGTACACGTACGGCATTTGTAGTAGTCAAGAATGACACGCTTCTTTCCTTTTGCTGTAGGTCCAGTCGCAAGAGCAGCAGCGGGCCGGTTCCAACTCTTCGAAGAGCCTGGCTGCGGTGGTGGCGCGGCTGGAGAGGAACGCAGTGAACTCATGCGTGGAGGGAGAGGAGCTGGACAGGCTCGCCGCTGAGGAAGAGGAGGAGCCGGACGAGGCTGTGGTGCCTCGCGTACTGTACGAGGAGCTGGTGCACAGCTACAGGCAGCAGGAGGAGGAAATGCGACGCCTGCAGCAGGAACTGGAGCGCACACGCAGGCAGCTGCTGCAGCAGGCCAAGAAACTCAAGGAGTACGGAAGTCTGCTGACCGAAGTCAAGGAGCTGCGTGACTTCAATCGACGCCTGCAGGACGTCCTGCTCATGAGACTCGGCAGTGGTAAGATCTGCGTCTCCTTAAATGCAAGAAGAGTTTTCAAAACAGACCGATTCTGATTGTTTACTTTCTGTGTGCAATTAATCTTTGATCAAAATTACTTGAGTACAAATTAATGTAAAAATACAAATTAAGTTTTACACATGATCTTTAGTTTAATTTGAATTAATTTTGTCAACATTCAGGTACCAAAATATTGATTTAATACATGCACTAAAACCAGCAAAACTTTTCTGATTTTCAATTTTTTAGTCTAATTATGTTTAATTGTTCTTCTTGTGTCAACGTCACATTTTCAAAATCTGATAAAGCTTTACATACATGTAAAGAGCTCTGAGCTGCAGGAGACGATTACCTCTCATATGAAGACTACAGTACAGACTGCTTAAAAAGAACATACAGTCTAAAACTCTCAGGCCAATGTCCTGGCTTGCGTGTGTGTGTGTGTGTGTGTGTGTGTGTGGAGCGAGCTGGTGGAACAGGCTGAAGATTAGACCAGCTGGGGTTCTTTAGGGGCAGCAGCGTGGTGCACTGACCGATATTAAAACTCAGCAGACACATTAGAGCTTAAACTGGCCAGCAACCAACCCAGCTTTCCTGAGCTTAAATAACCTAGTTGTCTCCACACTGGAGAGCCGTGTTCCAGGCAACGGTCCAGCCGGAGCAGACCAGAGCTTTACTGCAGCAGCTCGGGATCAAACTGGAGTTCAGAACCATCATTAAACAGTCCCCACATCTGTTTACGTTTCATGATTGCGTTCGTCATTACTGATGGCTGGTCAATGTTTTGCTTTGCTACATACAGAGCCGATGCATGACAATGGTACACAGACAATCAAAGCAGAGGGGGTGGAGCCAATCAGTGAACCACAGGAGGCGTGTCAAGAGGAGGCCAACACTAGCTCCACCCACTCTCCGTCTCCTAGGAACGTCTACACCTTCAATGATGGGAAAGTATGTGCTCATGCTAATCTGTTTGTCTCTGTCAGAACACCTAAAACTGAAGATTGTGTGTTGCCATGTAGGATGAAACCCCCTTATGACCTTTTTACTGTCTTCTGCACAATATATCGCAATGATTAAGATATCACAACTGTGCATATCATAATGGTTTGCTGGTAAATGATATTAATACTTCAAAAAGTCAACACGTATCGTTTTAGATTAATGCGTGGAGCATTTTTTGTTACTTAACTGAAACATTTGAATTTGATTTGAATTTGAAACATCAGGGAAACGTTCTTACAGCCTAAAATTGTTAGCGTGGTTAGTTGTGTTGTGGAAAAGCTGCTGTGTGGATGTCTGAAGACTGCTCGGGGTGACAAAGCAGAAGGCGCATTAACTCGGCTGTTACTCGACAGATGCCCATCAATCCATCCTGACGGTCTGTTGGTCTGTGTCCTCCACAGTGTGGCTTAAAAGTCAACACTCTGATCTGGCATCTGTCAAAACACATTACTGCACCTAATGATCCTGGAAAGCCCTCTGTTGAATGTGTTTATGATGCGTCTCTCGTTTGAGGCGATTAGAGGGTCTCAGTGTGGTGTAAGGTTACAGCACTACTATTGGTGTCTAAGAGCTTCTTTGCTCAGTTATGTCAAAACAAAGACATCCAGGTCTAAACACATACATCATACATGTTGGTGAAGTGCTAGTGTATAAATCCATGTAAATCATCTGGCTAAAGATTAGCCTTGAATTATGTTTTCACTGGGAAAAGAAGCTTCCGGGTTTTAGGAAGACTTCTGGGAAGCGACAGCAGATGACAGGAAAATCGTGTTTGTGAGATGTTGGAGAGTGTGGACACTGTATATTTACAGGTGCAGTCTGTAAGGTTTGCCTCTCTGTCGCCTCTGTTTGAAACATATTGAAGTCAAATGAAGCCAAACAGAGGCGACAGCTGAAATGTTAAATCATTGTTATACATTTTGGTAAGATAATGAGAGCGTTTTAAACACGAATGTGTCATGTTCTTGCTCATTTATTGATTTTTGTTCATTTTTAAGCCAAGAAAGTTATGGAGTGCAGCTCTAAAGAAGCGTGTGTCTGCTGTAGGTGCATTTGGGTGGAGGTATTTGGGTGGAGGAAGAGAAGTGGCATCAGCTACAGCGTACACAGGGAGACTCGAAATTCACCAAAAACCTGGCGGTGATGATCTGGGGCACAGAAACTCTGAAGAACAGAAGCGTCACTGGTGTGGCTACAAAGAAGAAGAAAGACGCTCTACCCAAACCGCCGCTGTCCCCGAGCAAACTGAAGATCGTTCGAGGTAAACCTGCTGGATTCAACACACACACCTGTCTGTTTTCATTAAATATTGAGTTTAGTCTTGTGTACGTTTAAGAATTTTGAATTTGTTCGCGTTCTTGGGCTTGTCGCCATACCAAAATTTCAGTAGTTGGTAGGAGTGAAACTTAGCAAAAACTTAAAAAATGCTATTAGACACACATTTAAAAAGTTCAATATTGCTGTAAGTACGAAGTAAAACTAAATTACAACTGGCATGTACATGTTTTTCTCAAACAGGTGAATTTTCTTCAGCTTTTTCAAGAACTTCAATAGCGAACAAATGGAATATTTATTCATTTATAATTATGCATTATTTATGTTTGTGACTACCATTATTTAAATTCATACATTTGTTCGGACAGTCATACTCTGCTAATAAACGCTGTGTGTGGTAAAGATGAAAAACAGTAACTTATAGCAGCATATAGATTGTCTAGACTGATATTTTTCTTTTCTTTTGGATCTGTTTAGTACCTATATGTCTGATGTCATTGTACACTGTTTCTCTTCGCTCCTGTCTAACCAAACGTTCCTTTCAGAGTGTCTGTATGACCGCGTGTCTCAAGAAACAACCGATAGTGCGGAAATCACTCAGCGTTTATCCAAAGTGAACAAGTACATCTGCGAAAAGATTATGGATATCAATAAATCCATCAAGAACGAGGAGCGACGAGAGTCCAAGCTGCTCATCCAGCAGACAGTGAAAATGGAAAACTTCCCCTACGACGGCCTGTAGGGGCTCTTAAAGTTGTCACCGTAACTCATCCTGCTCCTCAAGAACTTCTGGTGAAGAAGCTGCACGTAATGTGCCATGTGAGATTTCCACTGATGCGCTCCCGAGACCTTCACCTGTCCCTCACTCTGTTTCCAGCCTGTCTGACAGCTTTGCCCCTCCCCAAACCACATTAGCGTGCTGGTGAGCGAATGGGGGCGGGGTGGGGCGTGGTTTCGTAAGCTTTGAGGAATTTGGGGGCGGGGCATATGTTACACATGTTAGACAGGAGCGATCCTTTAAATCGTGTTCGAAATTGTTCTGCGTCAGAACATGTTCTAATGTGCTAAAGAGAAACAAAGGTTTCCCTTCTGAAGAAGTCTTATTTTATATGAGGATGCTTGCGGGGGGTGTCGTAAAGCTGGCTTAGATTTGGAGTCTGCTCACTTCAGAGGGACCATCGGCTAAAGGTACTTAAAACAGAGAGCTGCGCTTTTAAAAAGGGTCACACCCTGCATTGTCTTAATGAGCGATTGATTTAATTAATCAGTCCAGGCCCAATTGCTCCTGTTAATTGCTTTTCTGAGATGACCTCTGATGGTCTGTTCGGTTCTTCATAGTTATTTGGGGTTAAGAGGGTGCGTGTAGTCAATCGTGATAAACTCTTGTCCTCAGAGATGGATTTACAGAGTTTCTTCGGAAATTAGTTAGGCACAGGTGAACGGATTACTTTTAAAAAGTTCAAAGTAAATGATTTTGTTCCTGATGTCTGTTTTGTTCACAATGTTCTGTTGTGTTTGCATGTCTTAAGGCGATGCGGTTTTAACAGGTCCTGCTGGGAAACCTTTGTGAATTTTGAAGTCATTCAAGTGATTTAGGTCGTACGTGACTTGAAGACAGAAATGGGTATAAAAAGGGTATTGTACTTCATTTTATAGGGATAGTTCACCCAAAAACGCTTTCATTTACTCACCCCTTTAATATGTAGAGGTTAAATTCTAATATTGCTAATCTCTTGTATACAGCAGCAGTGCAATAAAAACTGCATCCAATACAAGTTATGCAAACAAAGAGGAACGCATCCAATTTAATTTTAGTGACCTTGATGAACTAGCCATTGAAAATTAGTTGTTATATTTATCAGGTGAACGAAGATGGTGACCACCTAAGACATTTTATCCATATATTGCACTTGGAGCTGAGGGCACGTGGAGCTCAGAGCTGGGCTGCGAGGCTTCTTCCAGCTGTCAATCATTGGGAACTGTGTTCTCTGTTTTATAGCAAGCTGTGATTGTGTTTTGAGCTGATATCGCTTTAACTGCACTTTGGTGTGTGAGTGTGGAGAAATGCCAGGGCCGCGTGTGGATGTGGGGTCAAACTGTCAGCAGCGCTCGGTATTACAAACATTCACCTCTTCTTCTCAACCAGATGAGCAGCAGAGCTCTGCTCCGGGCCTGTAGGGGGCGCACGCTTTAGGGGAGGAAATAAGATATTGTGACAACTTCAAACGAGCCATGCTATCCACACTTCAGTTGTTTGTCTGCCCTTTGTGTACTCCATCTTTTTTATTTTTTTATTTCTTTACAAACGTAATTTGTTGTGGCGCGGCATAATGAAAACACACAAAAGACGCCTGACTCTGATACCGTAATCTCTCTAACTGTGAATGAACCACAGATGCCATGCCAGCCCACGCTTCTGTTCCTGTTTATTTAGTTGAATTATTTTCTCTTTTTTTGTATCGAGTACATTTGTTTGTGGGGTAAATATTTCAGTGTATATTTAGAGTATATTTCTCTCTTTTTTTT
>JAZGTJ010009732.1:0-18993 GCA_036877575.1 Botia almorhae
TAACTAGCATAATAAAGATAGTGTTTAAACATCAACAAAATTACTTTAAGCAGCATATATAGATAAGTAGGTAATGCTTGTCTTTTAAAATACATTGAGAAATACAGAAATACATGAATTAAAGGTTAATTAAAGAAAGGAAGAGAATTATGATGCACACTTCTATATATGACCTGTAAAACATGGAGCAAAATAACAGCCCTTTCTTTCTCTCTCTCTCTTTCTCTCTCTCTCTCACACACACACACACACACACACACCTGTGCAAGCATGAAATCGCCTCTTCTTTGACAGTTCCTGTGTCTTAACAATGCCAAAGTCTAGCAGATGCATTAAATACCAAGACTTTTTTTGGCTTTTTTGTAAATAAAACATCAAAAATACAGTTTACACAAATAATAAGTGCATGTCAAGCTCTGGAAACTTTTATGGCCTATAAGCTGGTCTGAAACTCCTTCACTGCCTGCAAAAACCTTAATTTTCCTGTTAGTTAATGTTGTAAATACAGTAGTAAATACAGTACTTACGCCATAGAGATGACCATAAAATCCAGCCAGTTCCAGGGGTCTCTGAGGAAGGTGAAGTCGTCTATACAAAATCCTCGAGCCACTATCTTTGTGAGTGACTCGAAAGTGTAGATTCCTGTGAAGGTATACCTAACAGACATGAAATGAGTGTAAGTGTGTAAATGTACACTTATATATCTGATCTGATATGCCACAGCCCTACTGCCAGAGGTCACCTTCACCTGAGCACTGAACTGTTTGACTTTCATCATTGCTATCACCTGTATTTAATACCCTATCTAGTTGTATAAATAGCCTGGTGGTTTGTTTTGACAATGTCTTTAACAAATTATTATTGTATTAGTTAACAATCTTCTATTAAACTGGGAGAAACTGGGTGGGCTGAAAGCTACTAAGCTCTGTCTATGATACTGGACTATTGATATTATTAAATCTCTGTACTTTAATTATAGATAGCACAAACAGAATACCTAAGAAGAATAGAATACTTAAAGAATACTTACTCTACTTGTTTGGACCATTCTGGAGGATTGCTGAATGTCATGAACACGCAATTTGTCAAAATTGTACACATGATGATCATGCTGAAAAGTGTGAGAAGTAGTTAAGGAGATCCTCAACATGTTTACCCAGAAGGGTTTGATCAGATATCAAAACAATGCACATCCTGTACTAGCTCAATGTGGCGAACATAAGGACATAAATACAACGCTTGAAAACGTTTAGAATTTAATTGGAATTCTTACTTATGGAATACTCTATAAAGTAAATTAATGAGGAACCTGTGGATTAAAACCGTATGTTGCTTGAGCATAATAGCCTCCACATGTATTACAGCTTCAAGGAACGTTTACATAAAAAGTTAAATAATGTACTGTACTTAGCACATAAGACTGTTGCTTATAATTGGTGGCCAAATGTCATGGAAAGACAGAGAAAGCACAGATCAGAAAGCAGGTTCAAAACATGAATGTCAATATACCACAGGCACTATTTGGAGCATTGAAAAGGATATGAGTGTATCAAAATTTTAATTGCTATTCGCCTGAATAGGTTAAAAGGACTTATGATATATAATGAAGGCGTGGCACTGAAACGGAAGATGGTTTTCCCTTTGTTAAGCACTATAAAGGTCTGAGGAGAAAAGAAGAAAGAGAAAATTAGCTATAAATGTCATTCTGAATTAGTAAATATAATATAACCAGCATGAAAAATGGCAAAAAAAAATTTACATGACATCACAGAATTGTTTTTTCCAAAACTGCAGTGGCATAAAAACATAACCCAAGCAAAATATGCTTTTGAATACTCTGACATAATATACTTTATGCTCAATAAATGTAAATTAAATTAAATTAAGAAGTACAAGAGTCAAAACATGTATATAACACTAAGGTCAAAGGTCATTTTCTAAATCGAGATTGATGATTCAAACCCAGCTGGGGAATTATTTACGCGAATGGAGCTAAGACAACCGCAGTGAGCTCTGGCAGAGAGATAGAGGCTTACAGGAACTCAGACTGTAATACTAACGCTAATGCTAACCGCTAACGCTGCGATCCATCAGAGGCAGAACTGCTGACTCCAGATTGTGTGTGTGGGACAGTGAAACAGGGGTGGGGGGCTGTGTGTTTCGAGGATGTAGGTGGGTCAAACGCCCCGCAAACTCCTTTGGTCTCACATAATGTAGACCTTCCCACATAACATAAACCTTCACACAAATCTGCACTGTTACATTCCAGTTCTCATCATTAAATATATACTCACACAGCCCTGAACAGCACACATAAAACACGCACACAGAGTCTATGTGTGTGTGTTTTCTGCATCGCACTCACCCACTCAAGGAAACACCAGAGAGACACGCAGATGAGACTCTTCCTGAAATCTAATTAGATTAAAAATAGACAGCTGTCTGAAGGAGGACAAAATAAGCACCCTCACCTCAGAATGCATCCACATCTATCTGTTTTCCACCCTCTTTGCTTTTTTTGCCACTGTATTTGTCCGTCTGCCTGTCTGTCTGTGTGTCTGCTGTAATCATTTTCAGATCAAATACTGTAACATGTTTAACATAATCATAAATTAAAGCCGGCGTATGTCAGTCAGAAAACACTGGGTCTTCTTATCTAAAGACAGCTGTCATTTTGGGGCACAGAATCCCAAAGACTGTCACACTAGCAAAAAGCTGTGAACAGCCCAGAAGGCTCCATGTGTTACTGAATACTGAGCACTGGTTTCCCCAGAGTCGCTCTCTCTCTCTCACACACACACACTAACACATACACACACACACACACACTGCGACAGACTGGGCTTTCTCCACTGGCGGGAGCTCCCACACTGCACTGTTTCTAAGGACATAGCTGCAGCTCTTTCTCTAACACTCACAATATCCTGTCCTAAATATCCAGCAGATCCTGATCTCTTTTAAACCTTCATATTAATAAGCATCACATTTACCGGATAACGTTAGATTATTACTGTCATGAAATGACACGGCTAAAACAACTAAAACAAGGAAATAATCTGTGCTGAGGACATGATCTCCATCTTATTTTCCTGAGCATCCAACATTCCAGGAAAATGCTCAGCCTTAAAGGGACAGTTCACCCAAAAATGAAAATTCTTTCATCATTTACTCACTTGCATGTGATTCCAAACCTGTGTGACTTTTTTGCTTTTAAGGAACAAAAAAGAAGATACTGTGAAGTATGTTGGTAACTAAACAACAGTGGCACTTATTTACTTCACTGCATGGACACAAAACCACTGGGGCATTTCTCAAAATACCTTTTTTGTGTTCCACAGGAGATGGAATGACATGAGAGTGTGTAAATGATGGAAAAATCTTAATTTTGGGGTGAACTATCACTTTAAGAAACCTATCTTCATAACATTAGCGAAGTTCTAACAATGACCTTGACCCCCCCTCGTCCTTGCGTGTTCAGGCCTCAGTTTAGACCCACAAACTTTAGTGAACAATTCTGGGTTCCCCTCAAGAACATCAAGACTGTCTGAAGGATAACAGGATAACTCGCTTTAACAGAATGTACAGTGGATGCATGGAGTGAAATGAGGTTGCGTAAACAAAAATCCGACAAATATACAGAGCACAGAGGTCACATATATGTAAACATACAATGTGGCCTGTTGGTCTTTCCTTCTGAAAGCATAAGTGATATGCTGCAAAGCTACTGAAAATTTCATCATCTACAAAGAAGAGAGCCAGAGAGACATGAAGACGTGGACAAGAGCTGAGGGAACTGCTGCGGGGGAGGAGGATGAGAGACGGGGGTGGAGGGGGAGCTGTGGGGGTTCAATAATTGGTAAAACTGGATATAGCATCACTGTTGCACTTAACTCCAAGTACATATGATCTACTCTACGTCATGGAATGCACTTACTGTAATGCTTCAAATGAACACCCTTCACAAACACTATCTCACACTTCACACTGTATGTCTACCTATTTGTCTGCCTGTCTGTATGTCTATCTGTCTGTATGTCTATCTATTTATCTATCTGTCAGTCTCTGTCCTACCTATCTGTCTGTCTATCTGTTTGTCTATGTTTTATCTGTCTGTATCTGTGTCTGTCTGTCTGTCTGTCTATCTATCTATCTATCTGTCTACATGTTTGTATGTATGTCTGTCTATCTATCAATATCTGTCTGTCAACATAAAAAAAGCTTTATCACCTGATTGTTAACATTTATACAATTGCCAGTGCATATATATACAGTAGTTACAGTATGACATAAAAATCTGGAAAATAAAAGAAAGGAGAAATAACAAAACACAAAGGTCACACCCAGCTTATGCAATCAGAAAACTGCACAGCTCACTCTCAACGAGTGAACGTTAAATAATAACTGAACGGCCAGCTGAGACACGTCTCATATATCACAAACATATACATAGAAAGTCATGTGACTCCAGGGCTTTCTGCAGGTTTATACACCCATGAAATGCTTCTTTCACCCCACTACTTCACTTCCTCCTCCCGTTCCTCTATTTTTTTTCTTCTCTTTAACCCTTCTCCGGCATGCATGAGCGCTACCATAAACTGCTGTAGTTATTGCCCCTCACACAGGATGGTGAAGGGGGCAACACAAAAAAAGATGGGGTAATGTTGTATGGGAAAAATTGCAGCAAAGCATGGAGGATGGACCAAGAGAAAGTGGGCAACAGGAAACAGAAGCATGTTTTTTCTACTAATGTTCTCAAAAAAAACCCCAATTTCCACTGTATGACACATGCTAGCTACTCTTTGCACGGTTATGTAACAAACAGCACTACTGAGTGTACAAACAAGGATGTGCTAATGCTGTTCCATTACTCTCTCTCTCTCTCTCTCTCTCTCTCTCACACACACACAAAATACACACAAAATACATTGAGGTTAAAGGTCATTTCAGAAGCAACTGAGCTGGAATAAACAGAAACAAATATGGACACAGGCAAAGATGGGCGGTATTTCAGATACATTTATCTGAAATACAAAATTCTATTTTGTACATTAGCACTAGCCATGCATACAAATGGAGGTTCATGCAAAAAAGTTTCACATTTGGGCACAGTCCAAAATTCAAGTTTTGTGAACTTTGACCTAAGAATTCATATCATGTAAAATGTGCAAAGAGCAGATGATACATCATGGCGTGACCTTCTCAGAAAATCCAAGATGGAGGAATCCATGATGTGCGGATAAAAAACAGCATCTTGGCATGTGATATAATATGCAGCTGGCTTACATTCTTTCAGGGGTCTTCATAGACATTTTGCATGCTGAAAGTCTAGTGTGACTGCCCCTTAACTCAGGTGGGCAGCTAAATGGTCAAATACAAATATAAATGTCCATGAAAATGTTCTTTGCATTCAGAATAGGTCCAGACAGATTTCATCCAAATCGAGACATTTAAGTGAAAGGCCAATTGCACATGTATTTTGTGTATTTTAAAAAATACTGTGCTTTTGTACTTAGATCATTTTTTTTCCACAGTATTTGGCATTTTATATTTAGGACAATATTGCAGATCCTGACATTGGTCATGCAAACATGAACAGACTTACATTTACAGGTTTGGCAGACGCTATCCAAAATGACTTCGTTCATTCACGTTGTACATTTGTGTCAGTGCATGTGCTCCCTGGCACTCGAACCCACGACCTTTGCATTGTTAGCGCAATGCTCTACCAATTGAGCTACAGGAACAGGAAGACTTACGCAACATAAGCAAAACGTGGTGTGTAACAGTTAAAACAAAAGGGAATGTGTAAGCCATTCTGAAGAACTAGACAAAGCTAGCAAAAACTCAACGAAACTGATATAAACTAAGCAGATATCTGTTTATCTGTCCAAATATACAGTGGATCCCACATAACTCTGATCAGAATTCCCAACAACCATTATAACAGCACTTCTCCAAACTTTTCCAACACTCTCCCTGTTCTCAGAGTCTCCTAGAAGCGGAACAGTTAAGCATTTGAATCTCTTCCTCTAAATTCATCGACGAGATGGCAACCATATTCCACCAGCATGAATGATAAACTTTATCAGGAATTACATGGGACTTACTTTCTTGTTCATATAGAAGGGATCCAAGTCCTCCAGAGGCACAGCCACCATACCTGAAGGAATATCCCCATAAATGAAGGGCAGGCTCTTCCCTGCTTCCAGGTCAGTGTTATGCTTAGGTTTGTTGTCATCATCATCGTCACGGTGACTGCTGTCAGATCTGGGCTTAACGGGCTTCTTCTTTTTCTCTTCTGCGATTCGCTTCTCGATGTTGGCCAATGACTCTGGGGTGAACTTTTTGAAGCTATCGGGGCCTGGAGGTGCGATAAGCTGCGCGGCCATATTGTCATCCTGCAGCAAAGCCCTCTTTATTTAGAAGCCATTCAGGACAGCCAGCTCTAGGAAGAGGAGGGGACAGTAGACACCCAGACAGATGCAGAAAGGGACCAACGAGAAAAAACAGATGTTATAAGTCTGTAATAGTCCTATTTTACCCGTTTTTAAGAGAAAGAGTTTTTGCTAAACAAATACGTAGTAAACAAAAACTAGTTTACAAATATACATTTTTTAAATGTATATTTGTGTGTGGTTTAGTGGCCTCTGTTATTGGCCATCCTCTTTTGCAGTTCTCTCTTGCTTTTACAGTCTTACACACACATTCATTACGTCCATTAAGAAGCAGATGACCAAGCAAAATAATACAAATTGCGCTGCAGCACTGGAGGCTCAACCTGTGTGTGCGTGTTTGTGCATGTAAGAAGGAGTGTACATTAATGGGTAAGGTCATAAATGTATTTCTGCCCTATCGACCCCTAGAGATGACCTGGATTATCTAATATTCCAGTCTTTGATGTCATCAAGCACATTCAATCTGACCCCTCCCTCCCCATGAATAACAGATAAACTGACTTATGTTTTCCTTCTATTCATTGTAGAAGTTGTGTATCACTGATCACAGAAATGTCCCCTTTAAGCAGCCACACTTTACGAATTTAATGCTATGATTTTCTTCATTCTTATTTCACAGATCACACGCCTCAGACTAAGCACTTTCTGGCTTTTGTTTTTATCTTTTAATATCAAAAGGACAGTTTGTAAACAAGAGTTCATTTTTTATAGTCCAGAATCATATTTGTGGAATGCTTAGCTGTTCAAGAGTCTTAACAAAATAAAAGACATCACTGACGTCAAGTCACATTTTGTCAAAAGCTATTTCATTTGATTTCACTCTAATCTCTTTTTCAGAACAGAACAAACCAGTTAGGAATAAAACACACTTCTATTTAAAAGACATGTGTTTGCTTGTGTATAAGTGTGTGTGTTGATTAGTTATCTGACAATTAGTCTCCATCAAATCCTGTTTCTGTCTACACCTCTGAATAAAGTGAACAAAAACAACAAACCAATGTTAGTCCAAACTATAAAGCTGTGTAGCATATTATGTGTTTAGTCAATAAAGATAGACTCTATCTCATAAAAACACTTTAGGACATAGAATACTGGTAACAAATAAATGCACTGCGACCCAATTACATGGAAACATGGGGCCTAATTACAACTGCTATGAAAACAACATTAAAAAACTCTGTACTCCAATCGATTAAAAATATACACACTGGCCTTCTTTTTTGGCATGTCAGGTTGTTGAATTTGTTCACAAAAGCTTTTTAAAATCGTAGCAGTTTTGCAGAGTTCATGAAGTACAATTAAATTCAAAATGATTTATGTTGTGGTACGTAAAAAACCCTGAATGACATCAGTACTGCTTGGTCACAAACTCCAGCGTTCCAGGTATGTGTCGCAGACTCAGTTCCAGCCTTGTCCCTCAGGCTCCCCAAAACTGGGCTATTCGTTTTTTCAGAATGTCCCTTTACATGCATTTTGTAGTGCAAGCCTGTCCTGCATCAAGCAGTGACCAATGCTGGATACAGAGTTTTATATAACAAACATTAAAACAAGCAAAATCAAAACACATATGAGAATAATGCCCACATTTCGTTTTAGACAGACTTAATCACTCGTATCAGTAGTACAAGCATCATTACATTGCATCTTAAAGCTACAATCAGTAACTTTTGCCTCCCTACCGCCATCTATAAACCGTAAAATTGCAGGTTACATTACATACTTTTATTTGCGTATGTTGAAGTCAAATGAAGCCAACATGACATTTCCCGGGAAATCGAACACGACAAGTCAAATGCGAATGGTAAGAGGACCGTTTTAAACACAGACCTGTTATATTTTTGTTCGTTTTTAGCCAAAAAGTTACGGATTGCATCTTTTACAAAGTATTATTAGATGTACTGACAACCGAAGACCAGGAATCACCCAAACACTCACCTAACGACCAGCCCTAACGGCTTTCTAACAGTCGTCTTAACCTTTACTGGGAATTGTTTGATATTGTGTCCAACGCTGAATCCCTGTTCTCTACATCCTTAATGACACAGTCTGTTAATTATTTATACGCCAAAAACTGATTCAGTTAAGTCAGCACAGGCCAAATCAATAGCGAAGTGCCCACGGTCACGTGACAATGCTCTTTATGACGGGCGATTTTATCACCGGTAAAACACACGACTTCCTGATCGACAGCACAAACACCGGCTAAAGCGAAAAGACATTTTCCATATCAAAAATGGACGGTGTGCACGAATGAAACAAAGTAAACAGTATGACGTGCGGTTCAAGTTACACGCCGGCTCTGTCCTACCTCAGTCTCCTTGCCGGGATACTGTAGCGACGTCTCAGCTCAAGGTGATACATGAACGACACGCTGTGTCAGAAAGACAGGCCCTGACAAATCACATGCATCCGATGACCTTAAAACACAATTAACTAACCAGCAATATATATATTCCTTATCAATAAATAGACATGATCAATGTCAGGGGAGAAGCAAAGTACTTACATGCTTTCAAAAGCAAAGTCATTGCCTTCTCCGGTTCCCTGTAAAATGTAAATTCCGGTACAATCGCAAAGATAATGCAACGTATTTCCGCTATCCGCACGAAGAATTTGTCGTCAGTGTTTAGGAAGCGTCTAACACGAGACAAAAGTCCACTGCCTTTGAGACACACTGCCGTCGCATACTCGACTCCTGAGTGGCGCTGTTCTTTTCAGCACTGCTTTGCAAGAGCTCACGCTTGTCCTCTAGGTGATCCAGAAGAAAAAATCCAGAGACGCTGCCTCAAGCCATCGAGTAACGTCTTTTCTGTATCTAATTGTATGTCTTTAACTAAATGATATAGAAAGTTAACGTTCGGCCTCTGGAGCTGTACATTTCATAACTCTCATATAAAATGAGAAAAGATTGCAGCTCCACATATTTGGCCTTTACAATATATGTCTAATCACAAACCACCTCCATAAATCACAGACACCTCCTGGACAGGTCTTACGGGGAAACGGTCCTTGACTGTCAAATACAATTGACAAATCTTTTGCGATGTTAAAAATCACACCTCTCCGGTCAGCGTTTCATTCATTCCCTATATGTCCCCCGCTCGGCTATTTTCGCATTTGGGCTTTGTGCATCTACCGGTACTTAATATTATGGGGCTTACAGATCAGTATGTCCAAGTTTGTTTGCTGTAGTTATGACATGTGTATGCTCACGCGTGGGCCCCACTTTCTCGACTGAAATACTGCAGTGAAGCTGAGAGGAGCTCGTGTGAAGACACGAGTCAGCGAATCAATCTGTAAAACATCCGTGACTATTAAATCTCAACCCCCTGACGTATCAGAGAGACGTGCCTGTAATGTTCTGCGTCTCGAGTTTCTATCCTGGAAGGTTTTATGGTTTCTGTCTGAACACTTTAAGAACATTTGGGACTCTTATCCGCTTCAGCACCACACCCGTACAGACTGACTTGTCTTCACTCTGGTTTAATCCGCAACAACGCACACGGAGTGGCACAACATTCCGCTACGCTTTAGGGAGGAGTGAGAGACAAAAAGGAAAACGGTAGTCCCCTTTTTAAAGACAAAATAGAAACGCACTGATTCTAGGGAGTCAAGCCCAAATAAGTATGGCGAGGGTGACTCGAAGGGAGGGGGAATGCAGGCGCAGGGGGACTATAAACCGCCACATTAGTAATTTTGACATGTAACGAACCAAAATACTGTCACAAATTACATTTGAATGGTTTATGTTGCGTTTTGCGCCGGTTTGCGTATTCACGAGCAGAAAAAAACCCATGCAATAAAGTTTGCGGCGCTCTCACTTGCCTGTCCCATCCTATGCGTATATTCTGCATTTCTATACAGACCGCTAATGTTATGTTTTTAGCGCCAGGCCAACACCCTCATTTAACTAAGTCAGACTTTTGGTTTCTTTTCATACTATCCATTTGGCCAATACTATAACTTAGTAGTGTCAGACTGGTTAACTGAACATTTCCTGCGTTTCCTGCAGCAAGACTATCCACATCTGCGAGTAGGAAAGATGCTGAGCGAAAGACCCGTTCTGCGGCAGATGAGTGCAGGTATGAGGCACGCTCAGAATGGGCTATAAACGCCTGACAAAAATAAAACACTCGCGCGGTAGACAAGAGAAAGTCTACTTACTTTTCCCGCATTAAGCGCGATCCATGCGGATGTTGCGTGCCCAAGGATGTTTAAAAGACCCAGGAGAAACTGCGGATGTCGCCATATTGTTGCCGCTATCTTCCCAGTGCGTATACGGCTAGCCTGCATAATTGATGACTCTCGGCAAATTGTTAGGGAGCGTCTGCAAGTAGCCTACTTTCGACTTCCTGATCAAGGGAACGCTGCACTGAAAGCGAATATCAATCACAATTTTAGTCTGATTTATAACTTCGTAAAAATCATCTGATCTTCAATTCAAATAAAATATTGTCTTCTATTTATGTGCGTACAAACTGGATTCCAACAGTTAATTAATAAAAACGAATGAATTCTAATTCGGAGAAAACAAGAACTATAGTTAAGAATTATTGAATTATTGTGTGTAAACACATTATTGTTTGTGTAAAATATAATAAGTTCCTTTCTCAGTTACAAAATTATGTAGCAATGTAAATACATGCCACAATTAATATATTGACTATATATAACGCACCTTTTAAAAAAATGTTGTTTCACACACATTTATGAGGCACATACAGAAAGTAAAGTGATCCCATGCCATATACTACAGAGTGACAAAAATAAATTGATATATCATATTTAAATCAAGTATCTTGTTTCTATTCTGTTTTTGTTTGCTTGTTTTGGTGACAACCTGTTTTCATTTTGTTAGACCACGCTTTAATTGTACAGGACTACAGTATATACAGTATAAATCCACGTTTAGCCAGCTTAGCATAATTAATGGCCGATTGTGCTAGCACAGGAATTACCTGCTATATATCTCCATACATGCATTTGATAAGCATTATAATGCATCGTATATTATAACATAACAACACTGGAGGACACGCCACGTTTCAACTGGTGTTGAGGATGCAGGTGCTAAATGGTCAAAGGTTGCAGACAACTGATAATATTTCTTTAATCCTGTTAGACAGGGCAAGAACAAATTAGTCTTAGACTTTAGCCTGCTACCTACTCCCCCTTCTGGGCCACCTGAGCATCTTGTCTAGTCCTCACTGATGAGAGTGGGTCCAAGTGGATGAAGCTTTGCTGTGCAATGCGTCACCAGCCACGTCTGTGTTTGAGCACTGTCCTTGGTGCTGAAGTCAAAAGCGTCTTAACATTATATTATCTGCAGATTTAATAGATATTACCAGAGAACTTTTGAATGTGTTTGTGACGTATACACAACTACAGTCTAGTCCTGCACGTGCTACAAGAGCTCAGAGCTTCTAAAGATATTACTGTAAACCTGATCTCATTAGTAATCCTAAGTGACTATGGAGGAGCTTACGAATAAGTCCCTGTCTTACGAATAAGACAGATTCACTTGCAGTCACCAAAGAGTCGCCGGCTAAACTATACCGAAGCATAGAAGGTGCACTGGTTCCTTATACACGGACGCCATCTGTAGGAACACTGGTGTATTGTCTGAATATTACATAACACACGCAGATGTTGATTGGGGAGTCACGTGGTACTCGTAGCAACTCCCCTTTCGTTTGTCAAACGGAGCTCTCCGTTTCGCTGGTGTGTTGTTAAACATGGCGTTTTTCATGCACGCGTGCGCGTTAATCGTTAAAATCATGACTATACCGCTGCAGGTAGCGGAGTTGCTTGGACTTTTCTCTTTCTACAAACGCTTCTTTGCTCTGTTCATGTCTAGATTTGCGCTTACGTACAATGACAAAATGAACGACAAAAAGAGGGAATTGTTTCGAAACCTGTCTAAATTTTACCCACCGAACGGCCCTCTGCAGATTTTGGAGGTAGGCTGTGGATCAGGGGCAAACTTTGAGCACTACCCAACAGGCAGCAAAATTCTATGCATCGATCCCAACCCACATTTCCGAAAATATCTGGAGAAAAGTATGGCGAAGAACGACCACCTCGTATATGACAGCTTCATAGTCGCCTCAGGCGAGAATCTGAAGGCAGTGGAGGACAACTCGGTGGATGTTGTGGTGTGTACATTGGTTCTGTGCTCGGTTAAGGACATCCCCAAAGTTCTGCAGGAGTCGAAGAGAGTTCTAAGACCCGTAAGTTGATGACAGGCAGTTAGACGTGTGTCCAGTCTAGTAAGCTGGTGGAATTCTGTTAATGACATTTAAAACAATTGTGATCTTAACACTCTGTTCTATGTAATTAAAAACGGAGTCGTTAATAATTAACTTTAACAGATTACATAACTACCAGTACATGTACGTAGCTGGTATGATGACTGGTAGAATTTGTAGTTGATTTGCTAAGGGTCATCCCATGTCATTATAGAGAGTAGTGCTGTTTCAAAATGTGTTTTAACTAACTTTGAGGAAAACCTGTAATCAAACGCATGTACTTTATCTTGTTCTTCACCTTCAGGGTGGAGCTTTTTTCTTTCTCGAGCATGTTGTGTCTGACCCCTCAAGCTGGATTTACTTTTTTCAACATGTTCTACAGCCATTATGGTAATACAAAATACACAGTAGGCTTGTATATCTGTAGAGATTCAGCAATAATATACATTCATTCACCTAGGACAAAGTTGGAAAACGTTTGCGTAAATTTCACAAGCTGTTTTTTTGTCCTGATCACCTACCCAGAAATGTCAAAATTCAGACAGGCATTTGTGCATTTCTATAGAGGAATGCTGGTAAATTAGTATATTGCCAAGTCAACAAAGACGTGACAGGAAGAGAAATGCAGAAATATCTCATGTGGATAACAAACACATTATCACAGACAAAATCTGTGTACCGAAATATAAAGTTTTATATATTTACTTTTTGTGTTTGTTAGGTACTATTTTGGGGATGGCTGTGAGACAACTCGTGCCACCTGGAAATACATTGAGGCAGCTGGCTTTTCTGACATGCAGCTACGCCATATTCAGCCTCCTCTGTTTTTCTTGGTTAAACCACACATTGTTGGTTATGCTGTGAAATGAATGAATGAATGAAAGGGAATTTTGCCAAAACAGAAACTTCAAGGTTATCGCAAGCATGTGTTCCTCAACTACAACCGTTTAATTTCACCATTTAAATGTTTCTATGAAATTTAAACAGTAAATTAAACAGTAAAAGTGCAAACAGTTATTATCAACCCCTGTTATATTAACAAGATGTACATAAAGTAAACTAATGAAAAACTTCATTAGTTTACTTTATGTTTGTTTTATCGCACAAAAGAGGGGTTTTATGTGAGTGTACTGTGCAAGGAACACCCAATACGATAAATCATTTAGACAGAAATATTGTATTTGTTTGTTGTTGCAACATGTAGATCAATATTAACATTACCAATGAAGTAAATTTTGGGCGATTTTAAGGTTGTGGTTAACGCATGAAAAAGCCATAGTGCCATCTAGTGGCTTGGAGCATGTCAATACGTGAAGCACTAAGCAATTTTTTAAAAAATTAAAAACGTTAACCTAGTGTTATAAGTTTTAGTATATGTTTGTAATCAGTAACTGTTATTACTTTATTATAAATCACAACTTTTTTATTAATATTAAAAGGTTTTAATAGAACGTAAAGGCGCTCTTACTTTCATGATTAAATAAACATAAATGCTAAACACACAAACATTTTCAAATTATTTAAGGCAATTAATCCTAAACAATGTTTCAAATGTCAAATTCTTCTCTCATTTTAAGTAGCTTTGGATAAAAACGTCTGCTAAATTAATAAATGGTTCTTTGCCTATTTAGCTGATTCAACAACAAAGTTGTTTTCAGAAATAATAACAAACATACCATAGGCTAACCTTGCCGCTCCCATCTGCTCAGTTGACTAGATCGTCAACAAACGCTTTCGAACGAACCAACCACAGTCTGTATGTAGTCAGATGTTTTAGCTGCTTTTTTTAAATCGGCCATTTAAATTTTTTTGGGGGCAGAAAAAACGCATTTAGAGGCTCTGCTGTCTCGTCCCACAATGAGATTTGAATGAGAAAGCATGCATGCAATTATGAAAAAGCTAAGTCGATTCACCTTCTATTAATCATGGAGCTGAGTTTAACACCTGCGCTGTAAAGGAGAAAATGGGCCTCGTTCTGCTTCTTTACACACGGACGCCATCTGTGGGAGCACAGGTGTACTGTGTGAATATTACGTAAGTCACAGAGAGTTCAGACCCGTAAGTTATTAACAGCCAGTTCCACTTCTGTCCAATCCACAAATCTGCTTAAATGCTGTTAATAACGTCATAGCATTGAAACTGTGATATAATCCATGAAACTATTATTAGAAACGGAGAAAAAAATATTTTTCTGGGTAGTCTGACAAATAACTTTACGAAAAGTGTTTGGATTTCATTTGCTAACTGTAGTCCCATTGGAAACACAGTAGTGTACAGTACAGTAGAGTAGCACTGTTTTAAAACAGCAATCCGTGTTTTTTGTTTTTTGTAAAAAATGAACAAAACATCTGTTATTAAGCAAGCACACAACGGATCATCGTTTAACATGACCTCCGTACCGTATCCCCGTTCCCAACGGTAAGTTTATAATAATTTGAGTCGTCCGGTCCGATTTCACGGGAAATGTCAGTTTGACTTCAATTAACTTCAATATAACGTAATTAAAAGTAACCTGCAATTTCGTGTTTTAAACAGAGATGGCGGAAAGTTGCGGATTGCCGTTTAAAATACTGCACATTAAAGAAAGCTCATACATCAAACACACCTTTGACCGAGAAATGTACGTGTTGTAAAGAACTTTACCTTTGTTGCTGCTTCAGGGTGGAGCATTTTTCCTTCTCCAGCATGTTGTGTCTGACCCCTCAAGCTGGAGTTACTTTTTCAACATGTTCTACAGCCATTATGGTAATACAAAATACACAGTAGACCTCTTCATACATGTAAAACATTAATTCTGTTTTACTCATGAAATTAAATTAGGGTGTTTTTGGAAAACAGTGGAAAAGTTAAACATTCCGCAAACAATACACATTCACTCTCCCAGAATCCTGCTGGAAAAATGTTTTCACCTAAATTTCAAAAGCTGTTTTTTGGGACTCATTTCCTGTACATGATTTTCAATTTGTCAGTTGTCAATTTAGGACAGAGAGGAATGCTGGTAAATATGCATATTGTCAAGTCAAACAAGACGTGACAGGAAAGGAAGATGCAGAACTATCTCCTGTAGATAACACGTTAATTATGCAGAAAAATAAAGTTTTATATATTTACTTGCATATGCTGTGAAATAATAAATGAAAGGGAATTTTGCCAAAAGGGAAACTTCTTATTTACTTTTTAATTTTCAGTTTGTATTGGACAGTAAAATACTGTTTCATGTGCAGACAGTTAAAGGCAATCTTTTCCAGAAATGTTTTTTTTTTGTTATGCTGATTGAAGTCTCTTCACATCCTGATGGCAGTCAAGTAAAGTAATGTAAATATATCTATATCTTTGTTTGAAGGTCTATAAAATGCTCGGACTGAAAGCAATGACAGGATGTTCTTTTTACCTGTCAGACTGTGTATTTGCGTACCTATAGGTACTATTGGTGGAGGTGTGGCTGATCTTATGCTTTCAAAGCTAGGGGGTTGCAACTGAAGTGCCCTTGAGCAAGGCACCTTACCCCCCATTTGCTCCCCGGGTGCAGTAATGTGCTGCCCATTGCTCCGGGTGTGTGCGCGTGTTCATGACTTGCAGTGTGTGTTCACTCCACACCAGTGATGGGTTAAATGCAGAGGTCACATTTCAGGTATGAGTTACCATATCTGACAAATAGGTCACTTTCACTTTACTTTTTAAAATACTATAAATGGCAGTATTTTTTACTACCAGTTCTAAAAGATATGAAAAGCCACGAATGGTAAACAGTACAAAAAAATGTTCATATGATTTCAAGGCAGTTAACCTTATAGAATTTTTTCTGATTATCTCTCTGTTTAGTTGATTCACAAACAAAGACATTTTTCCAAAAAATAAACAAACCACAGGCTAACCTTGTTGCTCCCACCTGATAATTACTATAGAACATTACTGAAACCAATTAAAAGGGAGAATAAAAAGAAAACATTTAAAGGCTGGAAAAATATTTATTTAGAGATTCACTTTACCAAAAACAAGTGACATCTTTATTTCATTCTTTATGTCCACTGCTGTGTGAAGTGCAGGTATATGCTCCCTGATTGTCGTGTAACAGCTTTACTTATTAACAGCGGACATCCACAAGCCTATTAGCTAAAACCAACAAAAGTCTTAACTAAAGTGTCTATATGAATATGGCTTACAGACCAGTTAGACATATTACAAAGTCCTTGACTAAAAATGACTATTACATTTTTGTTATTACTCTATCAGTTCAGAATAAGGCTTGAATCTAAAAGAAGCTTACCACTGTTACCGGTTATCCATATATTTAGTAATAAATCCGACCTTACTAAGACCTTACTTTACATTTTGTTCAGTCTCTGTAGAAAATGTTGCAGTAAAATAAAACACGGAATGGGGATATGGAATACCATCAGGACGTCATAAACGGGGACAATTCTGAATAATGCAAAGAACACAGCCGCATAGCAATCACGTCACAATTTTCATACACACAGTTCAAGCGCATCGCAAATAAAGTAAAAATGAGTCTTAATTCTGCGTTTCTACTACAAGCAAAAAAAATCAGTTAACGCTTCAATAAAATTAACATTTAAAATTCCCTGGAAACCAAATGAGTCAAGAACAAAGCGAGAACTCCCAGTGTAGACGTGCAAGTACTTGCACAACATACATACACAATATAAACATCTGTTGACTGCGAGTAAAAAGATGCAATGGAAAAGGTTATCCTTATTTCTATCCATTCTGAAAAGAATATTTGTTGTCGTTTCTGGTCAATCGTTCTTAGGCTGTTAGTTAAAAATGAGTTATAAAAACATTTGACAGGAGGAGGATTAAAAGTATTCCATGTGCCAAAAAGTCCCCATTTCTGTGTTTGTACAAGGATTTGGGCAGACAGGTCTGCCAGTAAAGTTCCGTTAGCATGATTGGAGGATTGTCCAATTAGCCACTTTTAACACAGTACAGGTCCTTTAATGTCTTGAGCTCTTCGATAAGAGTCTTGTTCTGATTCTCCAGCACAGCCACACGGTTTTCCAGACACTTCACATACTCCTTTTTCTTTCTGCGACACTCTCTTGCTGCCTCCCTACACAAAGAGATTTGATTTAATCAGTAAGGCACGATTACAATGCTGTCAATTCGCCTTGACCAAATAATTGCGTTAAATCTACCCACACGTATGATTATGTTTGAAAATAACCATCCTGTGATATTACCAACCAACTTCATCTCGCTAAACAAACTAATTCTCCTTCATACAAATACATCCACCTGTTCTTGGCCAGGCGTATCTCTCTCTTCATTTGTGGGTCATCGCTCTTGCCCTGAGAGCTGATAACGGGTGATGTCATGACAACAGTCTGAGGCAGCGATGAGGCAGAGGAGCGGATCTGATACGCCTGCATTTCTCCCCCTGCACCTACAACACAATATCACAGCCGTCGTGTTCCACATGTGCACTAAACCAACAATATTGATCAGACAGCCACATTGTTTTTTTTGGCTTTTATAGATACATGAAATCTGTGTGTGCTCACCTTGAAGCACCACCTGGTTGCTAGGCAGCAAAATCTGTTGCCCGTCAGCGGTCTGGGCGTACTGTAGTATAGTTGGCTGGCTTGGGTTCGAGTTGGTCATGGTGAGAGTCTGCAGGCCTTGCACCCCCTCTGATCCAGCACTGGCCAGCTGCAGAGAGCCATTGGATGAAATCGCAACTGCAAAGCAGCAGCAAATGAAAGTGAGAAAGTTTTTATTATACAATAGTACAAATTGTACATGAAGATAAATCTCATTTCTGCATGTGTTCCAGCTTATTACCCTGTGCTCTACTTCACACAGTAAATAATTCGATACATTGCAAATTATCTTAAAATAAGAAAAGACAGTCTGTTACCATGACATTACAATAATTAAAAGCAGTTAATCATGCATGGGTAAATAAACACAGTACATGGCTTTTTGGCTTGAGTTGATGACCACTTTAAAGCTTACGCAAACGTTTGCTTAATTTTTATTGCAAAACATCAAGGATATTACCACATCATTGCCTACATAAGACAGATGTTTTCATTCCCTCTAAAAGCTGCTATATAGCTTGTCTTACAATATTGACCAGTGCTTGTCTGGTAGATGGGAGTGGAGAGCGAGACACTCGTTATAGCAGAGGAGGTGGAGCTTTCCTCATTTTCCTCATTCTGAGTAGCCACTTCCTCAGCTGACAGATCGTTTAGAATCTTCCTAAAACATTCAAATGAACAAGAAGTTTTAGCATACTGCTCACGTTTCATATGCTTTTCCTGGTG